>CABFVX010003080.1:25520-41040 GCA_902151425.1 Timema shepardi
TTAAATTTTAATAGTATTCAAAAACCGCAAAAAGTCAAGTCATTTTTAAATAGTATTAAAACATAACATTTAATCGAAAATACTATTAAAACTTGATAGTTACTTCATAACTAAGCAGTAATAATAAAATAGCTATTAAAACCTAATAGTAATTTTAAAATACTAGTAAGACCTAATAGTAATTTTAAAATACTATTAAAACTCTATAGTCATTTTAGAGGACGATTGAAATTCAATAGTAATTCTAGATTACTATTAGAATTCAAAAGTATTTATAAAATACTATTAAAATTCAAAAGTATTTATAAAATACTATTAAAATCCAAGAGTGGTTTTAAAATACTATTAAAGTTCAATAGTAATCACAAAATATTACTAAAACTCAATAGTAATTTCAAAAATACTATAAAAATCCAATAGTAATTTTTTAAATACTATTAAAATCCAATAGTAATTCTAAAATACTATCAAAATTCAATAGTAATTCTAAAATACTATTAAAATTCAATAGTATTCCAAAAATACTATTGGTTTTCAATAGTTAATTTTCATAAGGGGGGAGTGGAAAACCATTTAGGAAAAACCACCCTCAGTAGATACGACCAAAATTCGAACTCTAATTTACCCATCATCATCAGGTCCGACTAACATGATAGTGACACCTTAGACCATAAGGTCACTGAAGTGGGTATGGTTTATTTAAATGCAGATATCCTGGAAAAGAAGTAAAACATTGTGCACAATTTGTTTTGAATAGGTACTTGATATATCAGGCTTATTTAACCTCCACATCTACCTTTTATTTCAAAATTAACTAAGAACACATCACGTGTAATGTGTGTGCGCGTGTGTGTGTGTGTGTGTATAATGACTTAGACTATATACAGGTTGTCGATATATCAACAGATAACTAAACTAATTCATTGTGATGTGACCATACTAACAATCTGAGATAGTATCAGTACATGTAATGTTGACAGCGTGCAAGGAAGCTGCGTCTCGAAGGTGACGTTAGGGCCACTGTTCCTGGCGCTCCCTGTCCTCAACCAGACCCTGTCAGGGGAGATCGAGTGGTGGGTAGTGAGGACTGTCTGTTCCTCAACGTGTTCACAAAGCAGCTACCAGACTCACCAGAGGATCCAGGGCAGCTACCTGTAATGGTGTGGATCCATGGTGGTGGTTTTCGACGAGGCTCAGCCTCTCAGTACGGCCCAGGTCCTCTGGTTAACAAAGGATTGGTGGTTGTCACCATCCAGTATCGCCTTGGCTCGATTGGTGAGCTCATAAATAAAAACACACTATACAAACACACATATTCTGGCAGGAATCATAGTATTTCTACATAATACTGATATTGGAAACAATTCATACTGTGGTAAATTGTTTTTATTGTGTGCATGTTTTTAAACTTTTATACTAAGCACAAATAAATTTGAATTGCTGGTCATGCAAGCTAAAACGTCAGTCTTACAAAATGCTACATTGCCGGTGACGGCAAGTTTGAAGTTTGAATT
Source organism: Timema shepardi (assembly GCA_902151425.1). NCBI lineage: Eukaryota > Metazoa > Arthropoda > Insecta > Phasmatodea > Timematidae > Timema > Timema shepardi. Next base: position 27,035 of record CABFVX010003080.1, read on the forward strand.
TTGGTCAGGTTCTCTCGGTGTTGTCTTACACATTTGATTTAACACTCAATGATTAATTCTGTAAATAAAATCTAATATTTAAACATACATTTTGTTTTCTTATTACCATGTCTTACTACCTATTCAGGTTATATGCCTATGTACTAATTATGCTAATGTATTAGAACTGGGCAAGGTTTAATTTAGAGGAAGTGTACCCACATTTGCATGGATAGAGTGTGGGAAACCATTTAGGAAAACACTACACTCAAACTGGGATTCAAAACTCAAACTCCCCATCATCGGCAGTCTAGTCAATTGCGAGAATGACTTCTTAGACAATGCAGCCACTGACATGGGTAAAATAAATCTTAAATTTTGTTCTATTATCAATGCAAACTACCATTGTGTAACACAGTATATACTGAACAGTGAAATAAAACAGAATAACATAAGATTGTTTTACAAAGTAATATTCCGGCATTGTGGCCGTTATCATTACTCTATTTGTGTTAAAATGTGTGTGTGTGACCACTTCTACGACAGAAGAAAGGAAGGAGATGTCACCTTTGTGCATTGGATTATTCTCACATTTTATCTCTTTTTCTAGGTGGGTTTTCTTCATTAAATTTACACTTATTAGTTTATTTTTCCTTTTTCTTTATTTTTGTCAATCTCCAATGTGTAATGTGTACGCTCCTAGGATTCCTGAGCGCTGCCAACAAGGAGCTGCCAGGTAACGCGGGAATGTTCGACATGACCTTAGCTCTAGATTGGGTACAGGACTACATCAGCTTCTTTGGAGGAGACCCTGCCAGGGTGACACTGTGCGGACAAGGCTCGGGAGCCAGCAGTGCCATCTTACTGTCTCTATCTAACTTAACAAAAGGTACATGCACATTTTTAAGATAGTTATACATTCAATGTGGATACATAAACTGTGATGGTAGTGTTTTCCCACAATTTTTTAAAATTAGAAATAAGCCCTTTTGTATGAATTGTTTTCAGGATTTCCTTATTTAATTTTAAATTCAATCTCATTATGCAAGGTTGGTTAATATTTAGAATATTTTTTTTTTTATAGATTTGAAGTGTTCTCATGTCATATTTAAGTATTCAAGGTTAATATTTGTCTGTCACAAGCGCTAACATTATGTATTTGAAAATTATACTGGAACAGTATTAAAAGTGAGTGAAGAATGACCCTGGGAACAAGACAACTCCTGGATAGCTCAGTGGTAGAACATGAGTGAAGAATGACCCTGGGCACGGGATGACTCCTGGATAGCTCAGTGGTAGAACATGAGTGAAGAATGACCCTGGTCACGAGACAACTCCTGGATAGCTCAGTGGTAGAACATGAGTGAAGAATGACCCTGGGCACGAGACAACTCCTGGATAGCTCAGTGGTAGAACATGAGTGAAGAATGACCCTGGGCACGAGACAACTCCTGGATAGCTCAGTGGTAGAACATGAGTGAAGAATGACCCTGGGCACGAGACAACTCCTGGATAGCTCAGTGGTAGAACATGAGTGAAGAATGACCCTGGGCACGAGACAACTCCTGGATAGCTCAGTGGTAGAACATGAGTGAAGAATGACCCTGGGCACGAGACAACTCCTGGATAGCTCAGTGGTAGAACATGAGTGAAGAATGACCCTGGGCACGAGACAACTCCTGGATAGCTCAGTGGTAGAACATGAGTGAAGAATGACCCTGGGCACGAGACAACTCCTGGATAGCTCAGTGGTAGAACATGAGTGAAGAATGACCCTGGGCACGAGACAACTCCTGGATAGCTCAGTGGTAGAACATGAGTGAAGAATGACCCTGGGCACGAGACAACTCCTGGATAGCTCAGTGGTAGAACATGAGTGAAGAATGACCCTGGGCACGAGACAACTCCTGGATAGCTCAGTGGTAGAACATGAGTGAAGAATGACCCTGGGCACGAGACAACTCCTGGATAGCTCAGTGGTAGAACATGAGTGAAGAATGACCCTGGGCACGAGACAACTCCTGGATAGCTCAGTGGTAGAACATGAGTGAAGAATGACCCTGGGCACGAGACAACTCCTGGATAGCTCAGTGGTAGAACATGAGTGAAGAATGACCCTGGGCACGAGACAACTCCTGGATAGCTCAGTGGTAGAACATGAGTGAAGAATGACCCTGGGCATGGGATAGCTCAGTGGATAGTTTTGAGCATTGGCAAACTAAGTCAATGTCCCAGATTCGATTCCCATGTCCAGATATCATTTTTCAATTTAAAGAATATGATATTAAGATGTGCCTATAACCACAGTTATCAAATATAATATCTTGGCTATTTTAATCGATTATTGTTGAACTGTCATATTAGTAATCTTTAACAGCACTTACATTTTGATAACTGTTGTTATATAACTACTATTTGAATAATGAACATCACTACAATAAACAGTTTACATTACTACTTATTAGAGCCATGCAATCATAAATATGACTGGTAGTAAAGAAAAGAAAATAATTCAATAAAATAACCATTTTAGATATTTTTAAAATTCATAAAATTACAAGATTTCATTAGTGTTTAGTTTGTTTCACAATGTTCTTATATTTGTTATTATTGAGAAAGAAAGCTATATAATGTGATATCAATTTTAATGTCTTTGTTAATAACATAATTATGGTTATGAAAGGGGTGCTACTTGATTCAATGTTCACTTGGTGGACACTCGATTATAGCTGCCATGTTGGAACATGCCTAGGATGATAGTGCTGGCTGGCGCCGACGAGATATTAGACGTTACACTAGTTCAATTATTGCCAACCTAACACCCTAATACATACATGACAAATTTATTTTGAATCTCAACCCAAAGCTAGGAGTTTGAAAATAGTTTGTTCCCTATTTTACTCTGGAATAATCTTACTGTGTTAAGTCTTAGTTTGAAAAGTATAAACTTCTCTGTTTCACAACTATTGTAGGGCTGCTAAACGGGTTGGTAGCACTCAGTGGCTCTGCCTTGTCCTCTTTTGCGGTGGACCACGATCCTCTGGCCACAGGACAAGACCTAGCCCGCAGGAACAACTGCCCGGAATCGCCTGTCCTTGATATGGTGCGGTGCCTGCAGGAGCTGCCAGTGGAGACACTGGTGCAGGCAGACTCCGGATTACAGGTCACTACATGCTACTAAGTACTATGTGTGAATCAAGCCAGTGGACAGATATGGAATGGAGGAGCCAACTTTTCTAACAAATAAATGTGATGACAATCAGCTCTTTCACAAATCTCTTACGTTTATTTAGGGGTTGGGAAAATGTTTTGCTATTGTATTGATATTTTAAGATGTGATTAACTCTATTACATAATACATTAACTGTTTTACAAAGCACTCAAATCATGTCTGTAAATAAAGACTGTAAAAACTGTTCTTGTTAAAAATAAACAGTTGACACTGAACTTGTAAACTATAAAGTCGTTTATTGGAGGAGCATCGTGATTCAAGGAACTGAGGCTGGCTGCCCAGGGGTTTGTTGCTGGATTGACGAGTCTACTGGGAGCCTCCCCTGCGGTTGATGGCTCTGACGATCAGCGCTCATTGCCAGGTTTCATAGAGAAGTCACCACTAGAGGCGCTTAAACTTGGTCAGTTCCCCGACATACCGCTACTGACTGGTGTCACAGCTGCGGAAACTGCCTCAGCGCTCTCTGGTCAGTATACGCTAAATCATCAAGATGTCCTCTTAAAACAACCAGGACTTAGAGAACTATAAACTGACAATTGGTAACTAGTAGATCTGTGAACAGTAGACCTTGCTCTATCCTTTCAAAAAATGCAAAGTACCTCATGTTTAGAATCGTCATGTTCTTATTGTTACTACAGTCTTAAGAATACTCTTGGGATTTCAAGTTAAAATTTCTTCTATGGGTTCTCATTAGATTTGAATTTAATATATTTACTAAGTGATCAAATTATAAAATAAACAAATCAATATGATATTTAATAGTACATTATAATTATAGTGAATAATCATGACTCAGGCGGTTTAAAATATCAGACTCACGATATCTACCCAAATTTAAAAAAAATACTCCCTAGGTACTCGATCTATTGCTTAGAGTTAAAAATTTAAATAATTTAAGATGAGCTACTAAACGAAAAGCCTTTTGAGCGGCCACCATAATTATTTATAACAGATAATCAGGTTTAAAAACTATGTACCATACTTATACTACTTTCTGAGGAAGATGCTATAATAGCATCGAGATATTGAAGTGTGTGCAAATATGTGTTTGTGCTTTTACTTTTTTGTGCTCTATTGCTTTCCTACTATTCTATCATTTTATTTATTACAAATTGATTTACTCAATACACTTTATTTCAAACAATTTTTATTTTGTGAACACCCTATTTTGTACAGCACTGAATATAACAGTTTATCATGTCAAATTTTGAACTTTAAAAACTATATTTATAGCCAAAACAATTCTTGGTGAAAGTTATTTTTGGGGAAAAAGTGTGGCCTATTTTTGGGTATTTACGGTATCATTAAAAATAATATATTTTTGATTTGGTTTGAAACTTTTTAGGGCAGCTATTTTCGTTATACATTTTTTCAACTTTCTCGATTTTTAAAGATTCATTTATAACTTTCAGACAAGATTGAGATAGTATTGCGATTTTTTTCAATTCTTCATCAAGATATTTTTGAGTCACATTCATGTTAAGGATGCAAGATTGTCTATCTCTGAAATTAAAACAAATTATAATTTATTGACATATAACTCTGATACCAAAACTGTAGGGGAACAAATACCTACTATGGAGATTTGTTTCAAGGTATTTATTTCCAAATCAGGGTTATAAATTAGATTCCCATAAACTATATAACCCAAAGGGACATCTCTTTAATCTTGATCAAGGGAAGGCTAATTTAAACATATATTTAATTTCTTGCAAATGAAATGTTTTTTTAAGTTTCATAAGATATTGAGTGCTCATTCATATTATAGCAATGAAAATAAAGCCCTTGGTATTAATTTGACCTGTTTCGGTGGCCACATGGCCTAAGATTATACTGCCAATGACAGGGAGTTTGGGGTTCGGATCCTGATCGGGTTTACTGAGGGTGGTTTATCCTAAACAGTTTTCCATTCTCCCTCACAAATGCTGGTACACTTCCTATAAATTAAACCTTCCTCATTCCTAGTTCATTAGTGTAATCAGTACATATGTGTATAACCTAAATGTGTAAGATGCAATGCTAGTAAAATAATTTTAAAAATAGTAATTTGCTTCTAAATAGAGGTAACTTGTGATAACAATAGGATATTTCTTTTCTCTCGGTTGGATCTCTCTAGTATTGACTACTGGTTTTGTGATTTTGATTGGTTTTACTTCCATAATTTGTATTTTATTTTACTTACAATAATCATTCTAACACAATGTTGGTAGGTGTATGGTGCAGGGCTGTGGAGTTGGTGCACCAAGCCTTTAACTCTTCTATTTTTCTTTTGTCCAACTCTGACTCCTTCATAAATAGCTACTGTACATATTAATTAGTAATAACAAATTTACAGCAGGAAAATGCTCCAATACAGATTACTTTATGGGAAGATTCTTTGGAATTGTGTTTTTATATTAAAATAAATTTGTCAATCTAAATGACAAATTTCTGTCCAAAAAGTAAAAAATATTGTTATATTATTATAAGTTTTTATTTTAAAGCAGGAGTCAGAGTCGGTGCACTTTTACCAACTCCTCAGCCTTAGTATGGTAATTATAGCATAACAATTAGGCACATCTGGTTTTATTTGAGAGGGTCTTTTCACTAGTTTTCTTTTATATTCAGGTCCATATTTGAAAGAAGTACTCGAGAAAAGTCGGACAGTTCCAGACTTCTGGAATAGTGTGATGCATGATTTTACGAAACAATCAGGTACCTACTACACAATTTATCAAAATAAAATATATTTGGATAAACAAATACTTCTTTGAACATCTTCTTAAAATTAATTTTAAAATGAAAATAAATGGTAAGACACACAAATGTTCTTATATTATGTATTATAGCTTGGAGAGGAAGTAATTCACTAATAGATAAGAATGCGATGGATGGGCACGCACATCAGTCAACTACACACAATCCTTTCAGTCACTCGTGGGAACTTGTTTGTTGAGGAGTTATCCCCTAGCAGCTACTTGCTCCATGTTCATTGTGAGACTGACTGTACACACTCAGTTGGCCGCATAATTTCCTGGTGGCCGACACAACCTAGCCACTAGTGCACAGGCGGACTAACTCTCTCGCAAATCAGTATTTTCTATTAAATTAACAAACCAAATTTGAATACTCTTAGAACTTCTATATTTCTGACATGAAAATAAACTCAACCTAATCAAAACTTTGATTTTTTTTAAACATGTATGATAAATTTGATCAGCTCTAGGATATTATTCGAGTGCACAAGGTTTGGTTTTGATTCTCTGTGATATTTTCATCTTATGTGGACGAATGCTGGTTGCTGTTAAATATGTTTTATTTATTTTGTGTTATTTTACATTCTTTTATTATGTTCTTATTTATGTAACATTTCATTCTCTTCCATTTTTTCCTTTTTTTTACTCTTTTATAAAGTTTTCTCAAACATTTCACACCTCCTCCTAAAGAGATCCCTTAGAATGTAATTTAGGTTGAAGAATTGGATACTAATGAATGATTTGCTACGAGAGGCAATCACTATTTTCCTGTTCGGCAATAGCAATTTAGAGTAACTGTTCTTCTTTCCACTGCGAAAACCAACTGGCACTGTAGTGTCGTGGTCAGTGCACCTGGCTACGAGCCTAGGGACCCCAGGTTCAATTCCAGGCTGGTATCTTGGGTATTTTTCCCAAAAGAAGATCTACCCCCAACGGTCACCAGGGTTTGTTTAGCTAGGTTTTAAGCTAGATTTGAGTGTTTCCACTGGTTCCACCTCTTCATACTCACTATCACCATCACCTCATCTAATTGGGCCATGGAATAAGGCTTCATGGAAAGGATGTATGATTAGTACATTCGGGCGTTCCCTGGACAACGGTACATTAGTACTAGCTAATATTTCCATGAACTGGGCTACAAATGATTTAGCTCAGAAGCGCAATACACACACACATAATATGAAAACCATATTGTTTTGTCCTATTTGTTAATCGCAATATTTCTTGTACCTTCTTTCATCATACTTCAAATAACAATAATGTTAGCTTTTGGTTTTAAATTTTGTTCAGAAAGTATCTAATAAACTGAAATAATAAAATTAAATTTTAATACTCTACTGGTATAATTTTCAAATATATAATTTTAGCTCTAGTGAGACACAAAATATATTGAACTTGAATTGTTAAAACACTTCATTTATTTAATAGTTTGCAAACACTTAATATTTATTGACAGTTAATCTCAGCAATTATATATCAATTACTTGGGGCTTTTTAATCCATTTTAATTCATGTATCCCATTTGCAACTTTCACCTTGATTCGACTGCTGAAATAGGAAAAAATATAGGAAAAAACACTATATAATTATTTTACAAGGAAAAGAGGAACACAATATAAATACTTTTCACTGCTGCTACTGGACAAAGTGGTACTAGTAATGGCTGCCTTTTATAGAAAATCTGTTGTTACCACTCTAGACCTATGTCAAGGTTTAATTATTTCAGTACTCTACAGGAGGTAATGTGAAATGTGCAGTGTAGCTTCCTAAAGAAATGGGTAAAGAAAGATAGAACATAGGAACACTAACATAGTTCTGATTCCCACCTTTAGTTCTCTCTGAGTATAAGGATTGGCAAATTTTATCGTGAGCTCACACCTTGTATGACACTACAGCATAAACACTCTCTTTTATAAATGTTTCGTGAACTAAGAAACTATACTATTAACCATATTGCTATAATTGCAGGAGTTCCGTTGTTTGCTAATGCAACAAACCAGTGGATGAATACTTGGACATCGGGCTACCAGAACTTGCTCCAACATGGTCACAACAATCAGAGCAATGGGACCAACATAGTGTCACAACTTGTCGAGGTGAAAATAAACAATTTTACACAATTACAAAAATAAATTTGAATTTTTCATTACTCAATGTTCGGTATTTAGTACACAGATACTTAAAAAAATAGAAGCCTACTGCTGGTTGGATTATAATCTGGGGATTGTGGAGGGAGGATATAACATTTAAATGTGCTATTAATTTATTTTCAATTAGTGATGCGGATCCAGGCCTGGTATTTCCTAAATTGTTTTCCACTCTCTCCTCCCCCCCTCCCCCACCCATCTCTTGCCCCCTCACTCAAGCGTTTGATGACACACACATTTTACCAGCAAACTTATAACTTGTATTTACTTAACTCAAGTCACGCCTTTATGACATTCAGATGGTTCAGTTGAAGTAATTTGGTAGTTTTGCAGCTAGTGATCACTATCGTAACACTATACTACTTAGTATGATCACTATCGTGACAATATACTACTTAGTATGATCACTATTGTAATGATATACTACCTATCAATAAAAACCTAGGTTGGTTGCTTGAAACTCATTAGCCTCAAATGGAATAGCCTTAAATAAGAAATTTATTTTAATTTTATGAGTATATGTTTCAAAAATATATTGTACATAATTAGTATGAGAAGTTTGATCTGACACCATAGCTTGGTCGGTAGTGTGTCTGTCTACTGAGATAAGAGTTCCGGGTTTGATTCCCGGTATGGCTGAAAAATGTATCAATGGTGAAATGTGGGTTTACCCTCTCAAAGTGATAAATTAACAGCCAGGCACCAGATGCTGTGCCTTTCCTAGTCTTAAGTTAGGTTATAAGAAATGAAGTTATGACAGGCCTAACAAGCCGGTAGTGGAAAATATATGGCTTGAATAAAAACTGACCAGAGGCTGGAAACAATAACGGATGCAAAGTTTGAGAAGTTTTTTGAATGATATCTGTTTTTTTTAAACTAACTTAATATTTGTAGAAATGTATAGAAAGATATATACACAAATTTTATTTTTATTATCATTGATTTTTACTGAATTAAGCACTTTTTCTGATTCCAGGCAACAGATGATGCTCTTTTTAATGTCCAAGCCTTTGAAACTGCCAATCTTTGGTCGCAAAAATCATCTTCTTTCCTCTACAGTTTTGACCACCAATCTGCAAGACACGGAGGTTCCCATTTCCTTGCAGGACTGCCAATAGTGGCTTCAGCGAATAGCACCTCACAGGAGAAAACAAGTAATGCCTAGTAAAAAAAAGACACAGGATATAGCCATTTTTATTAAAATTTTACTACCAGTAATATTTAATTATGCAATGCAATGGTGAAGTGCTTTGTTCCAGAATTTTATTAAATATTAAATACAAACAAACGTGTTTAAAATATTGTTCCTTTTGATTACCAATGGCATTTAATGGGTGACCTTGTGCAGACTCTGGCCAAGGAACTTGGTGGGAAGTTCAATGATATATGGGTTGAATAACTCTATTTTACTAATTCAAATCTTGAATCTGAACCTTCATTTTACCAACAAATCTCGAACCTTAAATCCGAATTTTAATCTTCTAAAACATAGTACCGGATAGTACCGGTAAACGTAAGATATCTACTTTACTACTGTGATTCTCAAGTTGCTATTGCAAACAGAAATAATAATTAATTAAATGTTGGACATTTTTAATATAATGCATTCATCATGTCATTTGTCCAGTCATATTTTATAGATTGAAAAAAAACAACAACACTTGGACAAAGGAATCAAACCCAGGACGTTTAACTTAATATGCCAATGCTCTAATCACTGAGCTATCCAGGAATCATCTCGGGCTTGGGTTATTATTCACTCATATCTTAAAGTGATAGCTCTCGATCTTAGCTCATATGTAGCTGACGATATCAGCAGGTCCATCACAGCCTTAAAATATGAGTGAAGAATGGTCTTGGGTACGGGATTGTTCCTGGATAGCTCAGTGGTTAGAGCATTGGTGTATTAAGCCACAGGTCCTGGGTTTGATTCCCGTGTCCAGGTGTCATTTTTCAATTTAAAGAATATTATATTTAGACATGGCTATAACCTTAATTAACAAATATCATAGCTTTTCTATTTAATTCCATCATTTATACATTCAGTTAAGTGGTAAATTAACCACCCGGGTCTCGCTGTGTTATAATTATGTTAGAAACAACCAATACCAACCACCAATAAACAATATAAGAGCTTTCAAACAAATTCTAATAGATATATGGAGGAAAAAATAATTAAATCTCTAATTCAATATTTTCTTGAATCTTCGACTATTGAATCTCCCTAGAATTATTTGAAAAATTCGAGGATTCAAAGAAACCATCTCTCAATTTATATTGTATATTAATATGTATCAGTAATTTCATGTCTCATTATCATTGGTGTAAAATTTAAAAAAATTTAAATATCATAAAACTTCATTTTTTAATACTCAATTAAAAATAACTCATTACATTGCAATAATAAGCTATGCATATAAACATTAAAATAGTGAGGTTATTTTTAAGAGAATAGTAGTACTATTTTTCTCAAACAGCTATGATATTATATGCTGAAAGAGATGTTATTATTTATATAAATACCAGTACGATTCAAATTAGTATTAATTAAAAAACACTAGGATGTGTCTGTTAACATTTTGTATTCATATAGTGTATTTAACTATTTATTTACATATTCAGAGAAAAATCAAATATAAATACGCACACAATATTTCACGCCTAGTAATGTCAAACTCGATATCCAAAATCACACCTTCCAGTTTTACAAATAGCAATATCGAAATAATGGATTATCAATTTATGTTTGGACCAAACATTAAATAACATCGAAACTTGTTGTCATACAAGATTAAACAACTATCAGATAAGGAGAAGGGTATATAAATAAAGAAGATATAATTTTGCCAAAAATGACCGCCATATTATAATGTCCTTGCTTGGACCTATCGTGACATCTTTTAAAAGCTGAAAACAAAGAATCAATCTATCGAAATTTAAGTATTGAAATGTGTAAAAGTAGAAATAACGATTTTTAATGTTAACCTAAAAAAACCTAAATCCATGAAAATACTTGTAAATCTTCTAATCCCTTTTATACCTTTAAAATCAGCAAAGCGGATACTATTCGTGTAAATGGAAGCCATGACATAGCGCTATCGCCAGTGTTACCACATTGAAAATTATATTGGATGGCGGAGTATTTGCCCAAATTACAAATAAATTGTGTTTATTTAGAAAAAAACATTAAATTTGCGTTATTCATGTGAAAACAGTAGAATTTATGTAAAAATTTTCTTTATCGCAGATGTGAATTTTGTATGTCCCTAGTTATAGAGTATTATTTTTTATTTAATTTGAGCTTTATTCCATAGGACCCTCCCATGGTGATGACCTGCCCTTCCTGTTTGACATTTTCTCCCTAGAAGGACACTCTGAAGGCCCACATCTGAAACTGACTGACCCGGAGGATGTAAAAGTTCAGGATATTTTCACTGAACTCGTAGCTCAGTTCATCACAAGCAGGTAAATCATGGTTATAACTTTACAGCATGATTCTTTAATTAATGTTTTAAGATAGCTATTTAGTGTAAAAGCTATCATTTTTTAAAATTCACACCTGGTAAGGGCTATTTGATTTTTCTATTACCTGTATTTCTCTCTCATGTTCACTACATATTTTTATTATTTAGCCATTAGCTAAAAAAATGTTAATAACATTACATGACATAAAGTTGGAGTGAAAATGTAAGAATGAACATGCTAACAAACTTAAATCAGTACGTAGCTAGTAGTTAAATTAAATACATTTTCCAATCTAAAACATTATTTCTTGGACATTTCTATAAGCCCCCCAAAAAATCTATTGGCTGTAAGAATTGATAAGGCTTTTGATTAAAATTATGGTTTTCATTTAGATTGCAGGTCTATTTGCTTAGACTGATTGTCTTGTAAGATATTTGAATAACTGTAATCTTTATCATGACGGGAATTAGAAGAAAAGCCAAATAATTTGCTTAATCATAAAACATAAAAATTCATAGCTTTGACTATAGACTAAAATTATATGTTTTGGTTTCGTTTAAGAATCCCCAACTTGCCAAACAAACCAGCATGGCCGACCTTCAGCAGTGACACAAGCAGTTATCTGAGTATCTCATCCATCCCGAAACTGTCTGACAATTTCCGGTACTGTGAGATGGCTCTGTGGAACGGTCTCGTTTCTCACCTACAATCCTCCACATGTAGTGCTATAAAGGGTATTGAACAATTGCAAGCACAGCTCTTTGGGACAGTAAACAGTGTGGCCAACACTATTATTGATCCCATAAAGAACCTAAGCAGCGTGGTTAATCCTTTACAGAATATCTCGACGCTTGTCTTACCAGGTTCTGTAACCAATCAGAGCTTGGTACCTACCAATCCAGTTACCACACATAACAGTTCGGTTGGAAGTATTCAAAGGAATCTCACGAGTGTGATTACAAGTCCTGTTGGTGTATTACTTCCGAAAGGAAATACTAGCAAACCAGTTTTACCAATCGTACCACCAAGATTACCGTGGGGTTCACCAAGAAAGCCAAGTGGAGGGTTCTTAGGAGGTATTTAGCAAAATACTTACTAAGAAATAACATTTTATCAGAATATGTATTCTATACCCTGTTAAACGCCTTTCCAAAAGACTCCTTGTTGGATTAAATATGCTGATAGGATATAAGCTACACATTTTCTGTTAAACAATTGATGTGTGATATTAAAGTTGAAAAAATTATCTTCGCCATATTTGAAATATTGTATTTTGGCAAACCATACATAACAAAATAACATTACAATTTACTTGTAACAAAGAAGTCTTGGTGTGACAAAATGTCTTTAGTTTATCCATGTTAATTCAATTATATTAAAATATATTCATAGTCTATAAAATTACACCACTAATGTTTAGAATTCATCTAATATACATTTTTTGTCAAACTAAGTCTGAAACTTAATCAATTATAAAGATTCAGCAATAAATATATTTAAAGTTAAATTACACATCCATGTTAATTTTTTTTTTGTCATTTTGTGCTTTTATTTACATCACAACTTACTGTTCACGTGACAAAAATTTAAAATAATTAGATCACATATTAACTTAATTTGTTAGCTTAAGAAAAAATATATGAATAATGTTTGCAATTTAACATTATGTAAATTATATTTAGTACCTAAGATCATATAGTTATGCAACATATATAGTATTATTCCCCAATATTAAACTACTTTTTTTTAAATATTCAAACCTCGATTTTACTTTGTGAATATTTAATATTATTCAAGTTAACTTTTTTATTGAAAAAGTGGACTTTGCACACCCTTAACTATGGCCAACCTAAATGTTCAAACCTTTTCATGATTTTGTAATCTTGATCTGAAAATAAAAGTGATATAAGTTTTTAAAGAAAGTTTCAATACATACATATATATATATATATAAATTTTTTCAGAGATGCACGTCAACTTTACAAACTTTGATGGTACTTATGTATTAATTGTATTTACAAAATAAAATGGTTCCTGTAAACATTTTATTAATTCCTTTTTCCCTTGTAATGCAAAGGAAGAGGGTAAGGGCTAGTAAAGCTATAAGGTTGGAAAGAGAGAGTGGAGCTGAAAAAAGTGCAGAACGTAAAATATGTTGGGAGCGTGATTGAGGGGAAAGGTGGAAGTATAGAGGCTTTACTGAAAAGAGAACAGCATACTTTGTACCCATTGTCGCACATGCAACAGGTTGTTTGTTTAATGTCTAATAGCCCACTAGTAAAATGAAGTTACCTACAGAGCTAATTCACTATACCTGTATTTAGGATACAGGCAGGATTTCCAGATGATTCTGTTTGGCGCAATAGAATCACAATTTTATGTGGTACTAGCAGTCCCGCACGGCGTTGCCCGTGAACCACTGTAGTATAATAATTATATAAGCTTGAC
>CABFVX010003080.1:41690-75955 GCA_902151425.1 Timema shepardi
AAAAATTATAGAAAAATGTTAAGGGTGGACAACCCTTATCACTAAGGGGTATGAAAAATAGATGTTGGCCGATTCTCAGACCTACTCAATATGCTCACAAAATTTCATGAGAATCGGTCAAGCCGTTTCGGAGGAGTACGGGAACGAACATTGTGACACGAGAATTTTATATATAAGATTTTTTCTAGGATGATATTTAAACTGTAGTATAGTACATTTCCTTATCTATTCTGTAGTGGTGTACCTATACATACTTAATATACTAATAATAAGCTACATTATTCTTGACTCAACAATTCAAACTGATTTTGAAAAAACTGGTGTCATAAAATAATGTGACAAAACACATTGCCTTTTGGCTTCTATGTTCGGTATGCTATGGCAGTCGTCGGAATTTTTGTTATAAATGACCAGATGTTTAGGGAGGGATTTGGTGCATGCAACCTGTCTTGCTCACAATATGAGTAACTCTGTGGTCACAGATACAGGGGAAGTGGATCAACGTACACTTTCTAGTAGTATCGGAATCTAAGTACATATTCTAAATTTATATCAGAGAGAGAAACGGAGCTAAATAAAAATATAGAAGTTAACTGTCCCCAATTTCTGGGCAGAAGACAAGACACTGTGCAGTGACTAGTAGACCTAATTTTTTCATTTTATGTGAGAAAGAAATATGTTTAGTTCAAATTAATATTAAATTTAATAGTTGGTGGTATATGCAAAGGTCCTATATTCATATTGAAAAAAAAAATCAATGGCTTTAAATCATTTGGTGACATATTTTAAGATAATAAGAATACATACATAATTAACTTTATCACTTTGTTTAATTACCTTCTTGGAACAAGAAAGAACAGTGCAAGGATAGAGGCAGATGGAGGCATTTACTAACCTGAGCCGGCCACAAGCTGGAAACATTTGATGATGATGACTTGGAACTATTATTTAACATAAAAATTAGCTAGTTTTTATGTATAAATATAAAAAAAATTGATTTGTATTTTATATTTGAAAATTGTAATTTTATTAAAACGTCTATTACAATAATCTACCACTTTTAAAATACCTACCGCTATGTACGATTGAATTTCATTGTTAAAAGCATTTGCAGTTGTGCACAGACTTTATTGAGCCACCGATAATCGCATAACTTAGATATTGTAGGTATATTATATAGGTAGCAGCACATCTGTGCATCCTCTACAAATAATATTTGTTCAATTTGAATGATTTTCGTTGATATATTGCTCTGTGATATGTGGCAAAATATGGCTTTTTCTATGCATGAACGTTTAAACACGTGTTTCAAAACACCCTTCGCTTAATTTACACTTTTTTTTTAATAAGATGGATGTTATTAACTTGGGAAACCTGGATGCCAGATTTATAAAGTTTGCGCTATCAAATTTCCAAGATGTTACTCAGCGAACTTCAAACTCTGAGCTGTCAAATGTCTCCCAAATTAACGAAAAATTAAATGCTCCTAAGACCAGGCATGTACCCGAATACTTAAGAATAATATTAATAAGTTTTTAAAAAATATATAGGTTTAATCAGTTTTGATGGGATTCTCTAGTTTTAAGAAGAGTTCTCCCATATCATTTCCAATGGATTGTTTTGCATGAAAATGATTGTAATTCTACATGATCTAGAAACTGAGATAGTAATTTGTTTACATGTGTCATTGATCATGAAACTGATCAACTACTATTTAAATTTTAAAAATGACGCCGTGTAAAAAGTTAATGGGATTTGTGAGTTGAAAAAATGTGTGCAGTTATCGCACAAGTTAGAAAATATAATAAGCGTGAATGGAGGGTTAAACCAAGGATTAAATCTGGAAATACACTTGGTGATAGAGAAAAATTGTTAAAAGAACTGGCTGTATCTTAATAGTCAAGTACACTTGATTTGATGCAGACTTGATGACTTTACACTTACCACGCACTTGAGATCGAAGACTGCAACAGACTATTTGAACGGCAAAATATTCTTTTCACACCCTTAAGTCCACAGTGCTGCTTCCTACCATTGATCTTAGAAATTATTTTAAACACCATTTTGGCCATCAGCTCAAATTAGCATAGGCTACTTAGAGATTTGTGGTAACTTATTTTCACTGCACATGACAAATCATCCAAATTATCTAACATAATACAATGAAACTCTACAACATTACAAAACAACCAGTATATTTAACGGACTTATCAAAGTTCACATTACTTTGCCAGTTCTATCTCTAACAGACGAAAAATTAAACAATTGCCGATCAAACACTGCATCACCAGTGTGTCAAGGGTAACTTGCTGTCATCCTTGGACTCAAGGGTATGTTAGGGGTGCAATAGCACACTTTGTGACTATTCGGACGGATCTACACTTGATCACATCATTGTTAATGCAACTATCAAGTGAAAGGTCAAAGGTCAGCGGCGCGTGAAGTAGACTTCGGTTAAAGCCGTTGAGTGTACTAAAACCATCTGAATAAGTGGAGATAAATTTGAGCTTACATATTCTATGGCATTAGGAACTCTAAACACTGTTACAGACAAATTTGAGAAAAGAGAAACATCTTTGTCCACCAAAGATAATAAGAATCAAATTCATATTCAAATACCTGAATTAAAACTTATTTATATATGTCTATAGCTCAGAAATTATTGGTTTTATAAAAATATATTCTAAATAAAAGATTTTTATCTTTAATAGTACAAGTTTGCAAATATAATTTATTTTGTATCTCAAATAGTTGTGGAGAAATGATGTAAATTGGAAAATTCCCACCTTGTAAAGTACCCTTTAAGTCATTTTCATCAGAAAATGATAATTTCCATCTTGTTTATAATAACAAACAGTGTCAAGATATAAAATTAAATCAAAATTGTTAGAACGAATTTCTAGAAAATATTTTTTTTTCTCTTTTTGCACATCAGTAAACTACCCTTAAATCTAGAGTTAATTACTATGTATAATTCCAAAAACTCCTCGGGAGGACCTTATGAAAACCCCAGGGCTATACCAAGTTTTAGCTCAATCGATAGGCAAAATAGTTTTGACTTTAACCCCCAGTACAGACGGCATTGTGGAAACCAGTTTTTTGGTTTCAGGGGGTCATGTAACGTCAACATTTACCAAAATCTTGAGTTTGATTTTTTTTTATGATCACAATACTTTTCTCCGAGGTGTCGAGAGGAAGTAAAAAATAATATATTTGTTTGTTTGTTCGTTCAGATTACAAGGATTGTTGATCTTGGAAGCTTTCCTACCCCAATGTTCAGACCAAGTGTTTGTAGAGCATGCTGTATCTTGGATGCAGCAGTGTTTGAAGGGAGTGGAGACTCGCAACGATGCCAGGACCACAGCTCTCTCATATAAACTGCTCAGTAAGTACCTACCACTATGTTTGTGCCAAGTGTTTGTAAAGCATGTTTTATTTAAAATGAATTAATATTCCTAATGAAATCTTTTTTATACATAATTTGTAATTTACATAGTTAGTTTTATATGAAAATACTTTGTACCAACCAATATATCTATTTGGTACTGGTATTTGGTACTACCCATCCACAGCAGGAGAGGTGGTATCTGACAGCTAGAAAACATTACCATATATATCCATTCACCAAACCATAAGCTCTGCATGACCATATGTTGATTTGTTATTGCTCCTGGACAAACCATTTGTTTTATTAAATTATTAAAAGTTTTTAGATTATTGAAACATGAACTTATGAAGTATAATTGTTTGGATGTTTCTATTTCTGCAATTCACTTAAAAATGCTTTTCAAAGAAGAATTTCTAAAATGCAACATGTTTTGATAAAACATCAAGATGGCAAATCAATCGAAACGTCAGTCGTCATACAAACCTTACGCAGTTTAGGTATGAAATAAAAACATTTTATCTTGAAACTAATATTTTTACGGCTCTTGCTCTAAGCAATAAAATGTTTTTATTTTATTTTGGTGGTCAACACTAACAAGATACAGGTGTGAATATAATACTTTTTAATTAATTAGTTAATAAAATATATCTCTTTTTGCCACAACCACGAAAACAAAAACATAATAGTTATATTAATATAGTTGGTTCTCTAAGTAAGTTGCAGAAATGTCAACTATACAATAATTCTTGGGGATGTATTATTAAACTTGTTTGGTTACACTTTTTATTTATGATAATATTAGTAAGCAAAAAATAATTATTTCCAAATAGATTGACTTTTGTCACGCTCAGTCAATGTATGGAACTAAGAACCTTCTACTAGCTGTCAGATACTACTCTTCCAACTATGAATACTCTAACTTGTGACTAATTGAGACCTGGCCTAATCAAGGGAAATGTGTTCATCACTTCCTGACCTATCATAATTCCACAACAAATGGTTTAAATCGTGTTTGTGTCACAAACCGTATTCCTCGACTTTATGACAATGGACAAGACTTTTTCCAATGCTTAATAAAACTAATCCTATAACACTAACCATATTTATTGAGAGAATAGCACGGAAAACAAATTCAAAGAATTATGGTTCAATCTTTTGACATACAGAGTGTTGAGTAATGAACACATCCTCTTGGGTTTGTTTCTCCTTGATAATGATTGATAGATTGCCGAATATGCATTATGGTGAATAAAAAGGATTGTATTCTGTTGTTTGTTATACAAAGAACTATCACAAAAACTCACGACTGTTCAATATGAAACAAGCTAAGGTGTCATTTTTCAATTTATTCAAATATGACTCAGTTAAGGGTGCATTCATCCCCCCAAACTTCACCTTTAATAATAATAATAATAATAATACTTAGCATCATGTTTTACTATTGGTTCGGGTTATATGCTTAAGTACTATTTATGCTAATAGGTTAGGAATTGGGAATGTTGGATAAGAAGACAGTGAACCTGTATTTGTGGGAGGGAGAGTGGAAAACCATTTAAGAAAAACCACCTCGAGCTCACCCGAGCGAGATTCAAACCTCTATCTTCCTGTCCTCAGCAGTTTAGCTAAACACGAAACCAGCACATTAGCTTACTACACCACCGAGGCAGTTTTTTGTTGATAAAAGAGTACCTTGTAAAAAAAAGACATCAAGGATTATAACCTTCTAACACCGGTGATATATATTGTGTTCCTAACACCAACTATGGAAACATATGTTTTGATCTAGGGTCTAGAGGTTCACTCCCAACTGACTACATAGTATTTTTTTACATAAATGTTTTCAATCATTCTTTCATCTAGTACAGTTTTGTTTACTTATCAACCTTACCTGATCATCTAAAATATAGATGTTAAACCCTTATATAGTTTTTATTAGTCAGACTTCTTGACACACACAACTGCACATATACACATACACACACAACAAACCCTTAATATATTGTTTGGTAACTCTAGGAGATAAAAATACTAATAGGTTTTTACAAGCCAACATTTAATTCACACAATTTTCAATGTTTTGGTCAGTCTAATTATTTCTTTATACTGGAACGCTCCATTAAAAAAATGCATCAGAGACAATTGCTTGCACTAAATTTTAATCTTCTTTGATTAACTAATCACCACTTTTCTCAGGCTGGAAATAAGACTTTTCTTAGTTTTGATTTATTTTTCTTCAAGTTTAACAATAATTTTACTCTACTTTCCTGTTTTAGCTTGTTTTATAACCAATCATAATAAAGTCTATTTATCATTATGTGTGTTTTTCTCAACCTTAACTAACCTGGAAATAACATCAATGTGTTAAGTCACATCTTGGAGCAAAAATGTTTTGGGGCCCATACACACTGTAATCAGCCAGGGTGACACTCCTCTCCTACAGGGTAAATGAATTGTGCATGGTTTTGAAAGACTTATAATAATAAACCTGATGGCCGAGTCTTGTGTGCTGCATACGAGCCTGAAGCTGCTCTTGTATTGAGATAATGTTGTGTTGTTGCAGAACACGTGTTGGAAATGTCTTCCAATTTCTCGGAGCTGACCAAACAAGTGGCAAGCAGTGTTATTCCAAAGTTTCTAGAACGATTCTCTAAGGATATGGAGGTAAGATTATTAAGTACGATGTGTCATTAATAGGAATAAAGGTCGTGAGTAATATAAATATATATATAATGTTGACATATCATGTGTATGGGTGTTATATATATATATAAAATGTTGGCACATCGTGTTTATGGGTGTTATTAACTTATCTATATATAAACACGATATAGTATAGAAGAAAAGTGTTAACTAGTTATTGTGGAAATATAGAAGTAAATAAGTGATGAAATTATAGAACGTACTTGAATTTACTTTTTAACAATGAAAAAAAAACCCCGCCTCGGCGGCGTAGTTAGCTAATGTGCTGGTTTCGTATTGAGCTAGACTGCCGCGAACGGGGAGATCGAGGTTCGAATCTCAGTTGGGTGAACTGGAGGTTTTTTCCTAAATGGTTTTCCACTCTCCCCCATGCAAATGTGGGTTCATTTCCTCTAAATCCAACCTTCCAAATTTCTAACACATTAGCGTAATTAGTATAAAAGCGTTTAACCCGAATGGGTAGTAAGATGCGGTGCTAAATAAACAAGGAGGGGGTGGGTGGGAGAAACCATATTTCACTGTCATGGACTTGACCTCTAGATACAACTTTTGCATGGATATCACAAGTTTAACCACCAATAATGAGTGTCCACAGTCTGGCCTTTCAAACATAGTCGCTTCTACAAGACTTCCCTCTTACACATTTCAAAAGTTTGGTGAAAATAATACCCAAAATGCAAGAGATCATTATATTGCCACCATTGGTTGATGATTGGATGAACATTCATCAGCCAAGCCCTAGTTGCAACTCAAATACTGGCTGCAGGGGAAATAAACAAAAGAACTCATCATTTAACAATATAGCAATTGTAATTCCATATGTCATGAAATGTTCCCAATTAAACGTTATGATTAGGGTAGATATTAAATAGAATAAATGATAATGGAATTTATAAAATCTTATAATTATATTTAATTAATCAAATATAAAATAAATGAATATAATAATCATAAAATAATAACATTTCGAAGAACTTAACAATCCAACCTGCCAGGCCTCCACCGTGGTTCGGATTCCACGTTAAACTGTAGGTCCTCCATTTTATCTCACAATCACCCTACCATTACACATTATCGTAAGTGCGTATAACCCGAACGGGTAGTAAGACGCGGTGCTAATAATAATAATAATAATAATAATAACAATCCAACCTGAAGTGTGTCATTAACCTGTTGTACATTGCAGGGGATGTTGGCGGGATTGCGGTGTCTGGAGGTAGCCTTGACAAACTATGGCGGGGCATGTGGCCCGGGCAGGGTGAGTTTTCTTGTGTTGCTTTGTATATACCTTACTATAACAAGAGGTATAATAATAATAAAAAAATGTTTAAAAAAAATTATACAAAACATCATGCATATATATTTTATTTATTAGTGATATTTTTTATTTGGACACAATTTGAATATTATCCCATTGATTTCAAGATTTAAAAAAGTAAGAATTATTTGAAATATTATTAGCCTACTTTCCTTTTACCTTTCAAATGTAGGTACATTTCCTTTAACATTTTATCTTTCTCACCCTTACCTTATGCGGGTAGTGCGGACGAGTAGTGAGTCACTGAATATATAAACAAATTCACTTAATCAGAGGAGTAGTGCTTAAAAAATGAAGTACATTTCTTTCTAACATATACTTGTATTGAACCAGGACTTCAAATTTATTTTTCATCCTTAAGAGTCTGTCTCAGCTCAGCGATAACATCTAACTTAGGTATGCAATACGGCTCAAACCAATCATTTCATCATGGTGCGGTTTA
Organism: Timema shepardi; assembly: GCA_902151425.1. Taxonomy (NCBI): domain Eukaryota; kingdom Metazoa; phylum Arthropoda; class Insecta; order Phasmatodea; family Timematidae; genus Timema; species Timema shepardi. Next base: position 49,539 of record CABFVX010003080.1, read on the forward strand.
ATGTAATCTTAAAAATGCAGGTTAATTGAGTGAACATGTTTTATCATATTTTAAAAGGTACAATAAAATTGAAAAATAATCATTTAGAAATGAAAAATCTATATACTCCGCTTTTGTCAAGTTAAGAGTGCCAAAAACTACACTTTAATATCTTTTTCTCATTCGAGTGTAATCTTTAACCCACCATATCGATTAATCTCTTGTGAGATGGACTCTTGCTTGCATGTTGGACATTGTAGTTGTTGTTGTTGTTATGTAAGGTGTCACTGGAGAGGTTCCTGATGAAGTTAGTAGATGTCCCCACTGCCCCACGCCTGCTAAGAGCGGTAGGCCGCTGCGTGGCCTTGATGCCCCTGGTTGGAGGAGGGGGAACTCAAAGGACCAACCATCGACAACAGTGGATTAAGGCCCACCTCACTCTTTGCCACACACTGCATCACCTGCTTAACCAGCTGTACCAACCTGCTGAAGACATGGTCGGTATACTCCCTCCATTTAGACAATCAGCACCGTAATAGTATGCTTATGAATTTAGGAGCGGTGCAGAGAAAATATAATAATTATTTCTGGATCAAAATAATTTAATTTCTTTTAATAAATTAAGTTTCAAAAATCTTTCTAGTATTTTAAAAATTGAATATACAAGTGTTTTTCTTATGCTGACTAGATCAAGTATAATAACTTACGGTACTTGACTACTTGATCCTCGCTATGCTTCCTATTATTGTGTAACTTCACATTAAGTTGTATAATTAAGATAATTTATAACTTGACATACTTTTCATGACAACCACCAAGTTTCACTGTCATTAACAAAGGGTCATTTTCACAGTCAGACTTAGAACGCTTCAAGGGTGGCGCTATACTAAATACAAGACAACACCTACCTAGACCAGAATAAAATGGGCCAGTTTCAAATACAAAACTAGCCCATTTCATTCAAATTTAGTTAGGTGTCTTCCTATATTTAGTATGGTGCCACCTTTGAGGCGCACTAAGTCTTACTCTGAAATTTGGGCAAAGACAATATTCGAATCAGTTACCAAATTGACTAATTGATCAATTTAAAAAAACAAAAAAAAATTAATTTATTTATTAATTGGCATTATATATAGTTAGCACAGATTTTTTTACGGCCATTACGGTTTCCAGCCTGTAGTTTTTTTTATTCAAGCCAGACATTTTCCACTACCATCTTTCTAGGCTTGTCTTAGCTTCATATGTTTTATAATCTAACTTAAGAATAGGTCAGGCACAACATCAAGTCCCACGCCGTTAACTCATCACCAAATTTCACCAATGATAGATTTTTAAATCATGCCGAGAATCAAACTCGGGACCCTTAGCTCAGAAGACACATGAACCAAATGAGCTAAAGCGTCTCTTTGTTAGCTCAAGAACAAAATTTGCCACACACTTGCATGTAAACAGCATTTTAGAGGAGTGCGAAGCTTTGAAAACTTTTAACTTGAGCTCTAATTTTTTTTTTGCTTTGATTTCACTTTGAAAACAAAATTCTGGCTTTGAAAATACATTTTTCCCTAGTACAAATTTTAATAACTAAAGTAAACATTTATTTTCAATTTTTGTCATTTGGTTCTGTTATGTACATTCACTTTACTCCGAGCGATCTTACCATAACAGATTAGAATCAAATATCCGAAGCTATTATTTATGCTATTTTAGTGAGGGATTCTCCATCTAGATATCATATTCTGAAAATTGAAAAATGACAGCTGGACATGGGAATCGAACCCGGGACCTTTAGCCTAGTACGCCAATGCTCTTACCACTGAGCTATCCAGGATTCGTCCCATGCCCATGGTCATTCTTTACTCATATTTTAAGGCAGAGCCTATGATGGACGTGTGGAAATCATCAGCTACTAATGTATGATTTCTTTTATTAAGATCACGAGCTATCAAATAACAAAGCCATCCTCGACCCGGAGTTGGCTTAATGCTGCCACATGTACAATTATTATAATTGTGAGGGATCGCATATTTAAGAATCAAATAGCCGAAGATATTATTTATGCTTAATAAAAGAAATCACACATTAGTAGCTGATGATTTCCGCACGTCCATCATAGACTCTGCCTTAAAATAAGAGTGAAGATCGACCATGGGCACGGGACAATTCTTGGATAGCTCAGTGATTAGAGCATTGGCGTACTAAGCCAAAGGTCCCGAGTTCGATTCCCGTGTCCAGGTGTCATTTTTCAATATTTAGAAAATAACAGATTAGACTATGCTCCTCTGACCAAAATCTTTAGTAATTGGATTTTATGTGTTTTTAATAACACCCTTTTATCATTTTAGGCGATCTCTGAAATAAAACATTCTATTCTTTATAGTTAGTGTCTTAAGTTTGCCATATATGCATATTACAATTTTTTCTTTTTTGAGCATAACACTAGAAATAAAAATATTCACATTTAATTTGGTTTTTGGAATATTTAACATTATTTAATTTGACTTCACTTCAAATTGAAAAATTGGACTTGACACACTTTTAGAGCATTTTAATACTTGGCAATATTTTTGTTTTACAAACATTATTTGAACTATATTAAAATGATAAAATGATCAAACTTTTCAACCATTTGCAGTGTTTTATACATAGGGTACATGGCAGTGGCGTGTGGTCAACTCTGGACAAAGGGAAGCAATGAGGCTACAATAAAGGTGGTCTGATGGACCCTAATTTAATTGGAAGCTCACACTGGTTCTTTTTTTGGTATAGTTAAAAGTTTAATAAGGAAAAAAGGAAGGGGAGTGACACAAATTATGTATTGAATAAAACAAAATAATTGATCTTAGAAATATTACTCAATCATTAAATTATATATATATAAATAATAGTTTTAGTTTTAACTCAAATAAAAAGAATATTTAGTAATGAATAAAATGATAAAATATTAGGAAAAAAGTAGAACACAAATAAAAGAAAAGACACTAACACAAATTTACACACACTTCAACATTTCGATGCTATTAAAGCACCTTCCTCAGGAAGTAGTAGTAATTAGTAGTAAGTAGTAATTAATTAGGGTCTAATTACTACTACTTCCTGAGGAAGGTGCTTTAATAGCATCGAAATATTGAAGTGTGTGTAAATTTGTGTTAGTGTCTTTTCTTTTCTTTTATTTGTGTTCTACTTTTTTCCTAATATTTTATCATTTTATTCATTACTAAATGTTTTTGCTCAATGCACTTTTTTCATACATATAAATAAAAAGAATAATAATAATGGTCAATTTACAATTGCCAATATTTTCTCTTGGGCTGTGGCCTACAAATGAGTATGACCTTTGGCCTATCTTATAATAGCTTTGAATCTGAATTTATTCTACATGACATTATTGATAGTAAATAGTTAGGATCAACTGTATAATTTTCCATCAACCCAACCCACCAGTAATGACCATAAAATTGAGCATTGAAACAACAATTTTTTTTTATATATGTTGCCTGACGGTGGAGTGGGTTCGTCTGTTTCAATTATTTTCTTTTTCTCGCCAAATGATCGAGACAAAAATACTATAATTCAAAATATTACTTATGAATTTTGACACAGCAGCTCCCTTCCACTGCTCCACTTGTTGACACACTCGTCATTCTACTACTGAATCCAAAGAAACAAACCTCTTCCCTTGGAGGATCAAACAAGCATCAATATTCTGTAAAATAAAACTAAACTTACTGTTAATTGGGGATAAATACATTATTTTGTAATATAATACCCATAATTATAAACACCACTGGTATATGGGTGGAGTTAGAAGAAACACATCATGGCCTTCAGCTTTTTACTGTTAAAAAATACATTGAAGACTTTACATTGCTGCCACTGGACAAAAGGGTAGTGGATGTCTCTTAAAGAAATCAGCTTTTACCGCTTAATTCCTCAACCAAGGTTTTGATGAATAAATAACATTTTTAATGAGGGCTTGGACGCATGGAAAATTATTTAAATGTTAGACGTTGAGGAAATTTGTAATCGAGAATAAAAAAATTGAGATTAAAACTTAAGAATCAAAATTTTAAAAAATAGGACTTTTAACATCTCTAGCTGATACATTTGAGGAACTATATCTTTTAACCAACTTTATTAAAACAAATGATTCTAGAGGACCTTGTTGCCCGATGCAGAAACACTGTCCTTGCGAAAGGTACGAGATAAAGACCCTGTCACAAGAGTGCAGCGCCTCACCACACAGTTGGGCAATGTCGCCAAGTTTCTACAGGCAATGCTCAAGTGAGTTGCTCTTCTTTACAATGCCCCTCGCCGCTATATTTCACATGTCAACCTTACTCTTAACCAGGAGATCACAAACCTTACTGCATACTTTTACTTTACATCCGGTCACTTTTTTTATTCAAGCCATACATTTTCAACTACCGGTTTGCTAGGCCTGTCGTAGCTTCATATTTCTTGTAATCTAACTTAAGACTAGGATAGGCACAACATCCAGTCCCTGACCATTAATTTATCATTGTGGAAGGGTTAAACCCATATTTTACCAATGATGCATCTTTCGGCCATACCGGGAATCGAACCCGGAACCCTTAATCAACTAAGTAGACAAACACGCTACCGACTGAGCTAAGGTGTCAGATTTACTGCTGAACTAATTTTTTTTTATTTTAAGTTAAGATTGTTTTCATTACTCTTTCCAAGTAAAAGTGTTTGCAGTTACTCTGTCTTTATGGTGACCTAGTGGTCTAGGGGAAAGGTGTCGGACTTCTGTGCTGGGGGTTCGGGGTTCAATCCTTGGTCCCGGCTCAGATTTATCTGATTGCCAAACCCTTCCTTCACCTCTGGCAAGACGTGTATTAATCACAACTTGTGAATGTGGGGAATGCCAGGCCTCCACCGTGGTTCGGATTCCACGTTAAACTGTAGGTCCTCCATTTCATCTCACAATCACCCTACCATTACACATTAGCGTAAGNGGCCAATTTTTTTTTTTAAGGACTGATATTTGAAAACTAAATATTGCTTTAGAAAACAAAATCACACTATGGCCCTATCTTAAAAGCTATACTATAGTTGAACCAAGCAAGTCAATTCTGCTACCTTTCAAGGTATATGAAGGGTACACCACAGAATGACAACATTGTAAAATACATGTTTATTTTAGGCATTCTTTCACAGTTGTAAATATTGAAAGCTATTTTCAAAGCAAAGTTGAAGATGACAAATATTTTCATTACAAATACTAGATATCATGTTAGTTAAAGCTTAAACATTAAGGTAGTTTGCTTAGATTGAGCCAGTTTGTAAGTTTTCCACTAAAAGTGGTGTTTAAAATTGCATGCCAAACACTACAATTTTCTATAATCCTCCTTAAAAACTGAAACACATGTGTGATAAATACACGAGAGCCTTGCTTGTTAAACTGTCGATAGTACATAGTTCTGTAAATAACCTGATGTTAGTAATATTGTTAACTTAGAAGGAAAGGATGTAAAAACTTGACAATCCTTTTATGATATATTCCATTCACGGTAGGAATTACTCTCTGAAAGGTCTTTTTTCCTACCAATATCCTACTATATAGTAGATTTATGGTAGGGAAAAAGGCCTTTCAGAAGTCAATTCCTACGGTGAATGGATTATAGTTTCTTCGGAATGAAGATTATGTAGGGTAAATATGATTGAGATACAAAAATGGCAATCCCTTGTAGTTTTTTTCATGTTAATATTATGTGTGGGTATGTGTTTATTTTATAAAGTTCATTTTATATTTTACTCTTCAAATAAATATATATACAAATTATTATTTAAAGTACTTTTTACTTAAAATATTTAAGTATTTTCATTTTTCCTGGCTAATCAAGGTAGGCCTGGTTTCGTTCAACTCAAACTAGCAATACTTTAAATCACTTTGATATAGGAGTCTTATATATTGGTATTGTTAACAGCGGTGTGTTTCCTGTGCCAAAGAATGTGTCTGCCCAAGCTGTCCTGGATGTAGTGTGCCGCGGGTTATCTGTTCAATGCTCCAGTCTTCTGTCTCGTAACTCTTCCAGCGAGGCTGTAATACTGGCCTGTCATCTCCCGGACATCCACTTGCAGCTTCTAGATGTACTCAAATCACTCATACTGTGGTGAGTCGAGAACTTCTATTGGTTGGTTACTGTGCTCAATGAAGATGCAAATAATAGAGTTGCCTCTTTTAAAATATTGGCTTCACATTGATTGATCATAGAGATTTTTCCTACAACTTAAAATTTTGTTTATATTTACTCATCTTAATCATTTCTTATCTCTTTTGATGTGCATTAGATTCTACAAATATTACGATATTTGAATTGTTGGACTTCAGTACTAAACAATTGATGTCAATAAAAAATTATGATTTATTTGGAAGAAGGTATAGGAGAGGTGGATAGAAGAAACACATAAAAAGAACGAACATAATATGGCTTTTGCAATGAAAAGAAGAACACAATTCACACTTTAGATTGCTGCCATTAAATATATATTATAGATTCACATCCTATGTCCATTTCCTATGTTTATCCTTTATGTCTTCCTATCTAAGTGTCCTATTATTTAAAAATTGGCTTTTTTACCCTTTTATAATTCTGTTTGTCCTCTTTTAGCAAGTTGCTTTGCACATTTCCCTTTCCTTTCGATTAGTTCTGATAGAATGAGGTCATAGTATGGCAGCGATGTAAAGTGTGAACTGTGTTCTTTTAATTGTTCAAGCTATACCATGTTCATTCCCTTTTATTTTTTGGGCGGGAAAGGGACGTGAAATGGACGTGAAATGTGGAAAAGAATTAAAAATAATTTTCCTTTAGGATCATATATATTTTTCAGATCTATAATTTTAATCTAAACTTAGCTCTCCAATTCATTTCAATTAAAAAAATTAAAACCATTTGATGGTTTAAATAGAGTTAGATGTAATGGTAGATGTCATCATTATTTTGAATAGTCAGTAAAAAAAACTGTAGTTATTGGTATGGCCAATACATTTACCTTCTATAATCTTGCCAAAAAATAAAGTAAAAAAATATGGAGGCCTACACTTACTGTAAGTTTTCCAAATAAAAACTAAATATTTTGTCCAACAAGTGTTGAGAAAGATTTTTGATAAAATATAAATTAAATAACCAGGCCTAATATAACTATAAATATTTTTGGTTTTAATATAAATGGGTAAAATCTCAAAATAAATTTTAAGATTGCCTTTTGGTAAAAAAAACTCTGGCTTGAATTTTAATAAAATACTTACGCAATAAAACATCAGAATATTCAAACTAACGTGAATAAATAAAAGTGAGCCACATTCTCTTGCCCACAAGAATAACAAAAACAGTTTTAGTTTCTTAAGCCTCCACAAAAAACGCTGTTGCACTCAAAAAATATAATCTTATCTAACACCTATTATCTATGGTATAAAAACAAATGGATGCTATTACAAACAATTTTATCCACGTAATATATGTGTTTTATGAAAATAAGTGTGTTGAATGTGTATATCTTGTATGTTTTGGTATTTAAAAGCCACTTTTATCATTATTTTGGACTAAAAATATGTTTTTCAAGCTTAAATATATTCATAGATAGATATATTCCTCAATTATATCTAGTGTGGTTATTTAATTTAATGGAACTCAGTTATTTTGTAAGGATTTACTAGTTACTGAAGTTTCGAGTGTCCAGCTACTTATTGGAAGATAAGGTTGATTCAAATTTAATAAAGTAAAAATATTTTTAATGGAAATTAAATACAAACCTAACTTTGATGGTCGAAAATTAAATACAAATCTAACTTCGATGGTCGGTCCTTAGCAGTAATTTTTTAAAATATTCTTTCCCTAAAAATTCTGGGAAATGTTTTTCCCCGCCCAAATTTTGGAAACAACCATTTTCCCGAAGTTCGGGATCCCACACAGCCCCACTTCTAATCCATCCATCTTTTTTGTACCTGCTTCCATAAAATAAAATAAAAGCAAAAAGTATCCATATCAAAAAAGTGAAAAGATGTTTTCCTTAAATATACAAGAATTAATGGGAACAAAATCAGAAGCGAAGGGAAAATATCATTCCACTGAATATGCAAATAATATTTTCTAAGATTACAATTTGGATTTTGTAGGTAAAATTTATTTACATACATTACTGTTTCCAGCCTGAGGCCTGGGTCCATATATTGTCCACTACTGGCTTGCTAGGCCTGTCGTAGCTTCGTATGTCTTGTAATCTGACTTAAGATTAGGACAGTTACAACATCCAGTCCATGGCCATCAATTTATCAATGTGAAAGGGTAAACCCTTATTTTTATCAATGATAAATTTTTGGTCATGCCAAGAATCTAACCCGGGACCCTTAGCTCAGTAGGCGTACATGCTACCGATTGAGCTAAGGTGTCAGACTTGTAGATAATATTAAGAATCAAATTTAAGACAAATTGTATTTGACTCATTCCTGGTCTTTTATTGTGTAAAGCTAGTGATATTATATGTTTTGATAGTGCTGGAAGAAATCTCCTGCCTCATGCTTCCATCATTTGCAAGTTAGTACTTCAGGAGTTAAAATGGACATCCACTGACAACCCTCTGTATGGTGTTGAACGACCATACAGGTGAGAAACAAATTTACATGCTCTGTTTAGGAATATAAAAGAATCATTCTAATATATATTTGATATATAACAATTAAATAAGAATTTATTTTAAGTTATTTAGAATAGAGCACTAGACTGAATTGTGGTGGAGAGACTCTTCAACTGATGAAGATGTCTGTTGCAGTAAAAGCTTGTCCTTAAAAATGTGTTTGTGTGTTTTTTAGTTTTCTATCTAAACAATTTCTTCTCCAGTATCACCAAGGTAAATGTGCTGGCTATCCCTCCTAATTTGAACCATCATTTAGCCTAGTGCTCTATTCCAAATAATTGACTGTAAGGGAAACTTTTGAAAATATAGCCACACTCTAAACAACAATTTTGAAATCCAGGTATTGTGCCTTTTTTTTTCTACAGCAACTTAAATTTATGTCAATAAAATTCAAATTGAGCTTAAAAATCACAACACTTATGGTTTTTAGTAGAAAGTTATTCTCTATGCATTATACTTTATACATTTTCTAAAATTCAAATTAAGATATTGATTTTGAATATAGGATTTTTAAACAAATTAAAAGTTCAAATTTGAGACTAGGATTTAAAAATAAGGGAAATGTGACCATTTTAAAACCACAGTTTATTTTCATCTTGACTCTGGAATTGTTGAATATTAAACTATTTTAAATCTAGTTAAAATGAAGTTGAAATGGTTCTGAGTGGTTTTCCTTCATCTTATGTTTGGTTCAGGCCAAACCCTTTATTACAAGTTTGGCTTGAGTTCAAATATTGTTTTAATAGTTCTAATTAATGGTTTTGTCCACGTTGAAAATTTTGTTCATCCATGTATATTTTAAAGTTACTGTATTTTAATTAATTATATGTAAAGTTAGGATGTGTTTTTATACAGTTTTCCTATAATATTCTCCAGGGCTCTACGAACGAAAGCATATGAGACTCTAGTTACCTGGCTAAGAGCTGCGAAGGTTGGCAGCTCTGTCGAAAAAGTTTCAGACGAACTTGTGATAGCCCTGATCCAGGACATTCACACCAACAAGGCTGACGTCACTCTAACTGTGAGAGCAAAAACCTCATTTGGTGGTTTTATTTATTTTTATTAGGAATGCTTTATACAATCATTAAACCTTTTTTTTGTTAAAAAGCTCAGGAATACTTTTCAGTTCTAGTCATTTAACCCTTAAAAAACAAACAAAATAAACAAAGGAGGGATGTAAATTATCCAGTGTGTTCTGTTTCAAATTCCTTAAAATGATGTATCTCATTTAAAAAATGAATAAATAAAAAACTCTTAATTTACTTAAGCAATGAAATTCCATTTTTAAACCCTTAAAAAATCATTTTGGAAAAAACACATTAGCGGATATATCAAGAAATTATAATTATTCTAAAACCTTTTATTAAAACATTTGAATATAATAATAATACTATAGCTTAAATAATAATGATTTTTAAAAAATTAATCAAAATAATAACAAAAACAACAAAAATAAAATGGACATAGGATGTGAATCTATAATATATCTTTAATGGCAGCAATCTAAAGTGTGAATTGTGTTCTTCTTTTCATTGTAAAAGCCATATTATGTTCGTTCTTTTTATGTGTTTCTTCTATCCACCTTTCCTATACCTTCTTCCAAATAAATCATAATTTTTTTATTGACAACAATTGTTTAGTACTGAATCAACCTTATCTTCCAATAAGCAGCTGGACACTCGAAACTTCGGTAACTTATTTTGTAAATCCTTACAAAATAACTGAGTGCCATTAAATTAAATAACCACACTAGATATAATTGAGGAATATATCTATCTATGAATATATTTAAGCTTGAAAAACATATTTTTGGTTCAAAATAATGATAAAAGTGGCTTTTAAATACCAAAACATACAAGATATACACATTCAACACACTTATTTGCATAAAACACGTAATAATAATAATAAATTATTATTATTATTGCAAAAAGGACATTAGGATTAATCTTTTAAATCTACTTAAAAAAACGAGAGAAATTCGATGTTAGATCAATTTACTAGGGGTGTGCGAAGGCCACTTTTTAAATGCGAAGTTGAAGCGAAGCTTGAAACTTGCGAAGAAAAGTCAAAATCAAATTTACCTAGTATTTTTGTGGTCACTTAATGCTACTTTTAAGTTTTAAATTAATTAATTTTGCTAGATCTTTTCAGTAACAAGGACCAGGAAAATTTCCTTTTTTGTTACCCAATGCCTATATTAATAATTAATGCACAGTCATACTGATAGCATAGTAAATTATCAATAAAATTTTAATTTTTACCTACATCATGGAGTTTAAATATTATTTTGCAAACTTTACATATGCTTTTCTTTTCATCTGCATTTCTCTGATAATAATTATAAATTAAATTCTCTTTTCGTTTTCCACTTTTCATATCAGCTAATTTGAATAGTAAAGAAAATGTGAAGAAGCTATGAAAATTTGGTTTGTCAAAATGCACCTGTAAATTTGTCACACATAATTCCAAAGAGAGAGAATATTAAGGACCAAACATTAGACGCCAGCTGGGATGATAACACAACTAAAGCGCTTTCTCTGCTTCATACCATTGACCATGATGTTATTATTTTGTTTAAAGGTATTTTTATATATTACAAACTTATGTTGGTGATAGTGAATATAATATATTAGGGGTGTGCGAAGCTTCGAGAATCTCGAAGTCGAAGCGAATATTAATTAACTTCGGCTTCGACTTCGACAAACAAAATTTACTTCGAAAAATTCGAAGCTTCGGCAAAAAATATACAAGTATTTTCAATTTTAGCCATTCTGAGCTGTTATTCTAGTAGACTATATTCATGTTTACCACAGAAAATTCACAATTTAAAACAAATAAAACGTTGAATTATGGAATACTTACTAATATGTATGAGGCGCAAGCTTGAAGCTTCTAATACAAATTATTTTCATTTGTTTACTTTACGAAAGATGGGCCTTATCGATTTATAGGTTTAATATCGATTAGTTCGATATTTTTTAATATTTACGTATTGACACAAAAGGCCATGGTTATAAAACTAGTTGATTGTGACTAACTTTATTATTATTATTCCACAATATTTCTACTGAGATTAGTGGCCACTTTTGATAAATGGTGATAACGCTATTTTCGTTTAAAAAAAAAATGTACCTGTAAGTATCTTTTTCTTATTCTCTCTCAATAAATAACTTGTAAATTTAAAATAGTTCGTTTTGATGAAATATTGAATAACTATCGATAGTTACACAATTTCAATAATCGATTATATTCGATGCCACACGGCCTGATCGATTCACAAATTAAATACGTTCAGCTATCTTCACCGCCACATGACCTAAATTCACGTGATAAAAATAATATTTAAAAAAATCAATATACAATTTAAAATCATATTCTTGCTTTGAATTTTGCATAATTTTTTTCAAGTGAATCTTTTTCAATATCTGAAATGAAATGACCTTCACGTGTATTTGCTCTACTCAACAGAAAATGTTACGACGCATGCGCCAAGAGATAAATTAAAAACTTGATTGAAAGTCGAAAAAATTAATTTTGAGACAGAATATAAGCAAACATATTTACCCTTTACTGATTAAATTTTGTTTCAATTTTAAATTATACTTTTTTTTTAACTAAACGATTAAATGATTTATTTATGTTAACCTAAAAACTTGATGGAAAATTTGATGACCTCATGTTGGCAACATTAGACTGTTTATTATTAATTTATCAATAGTTTTGGTTAAGCCTACGAAAATGTCCGAAACAGAAAAATAAAAGTGAAATATGGGTATTTTTCACGAGAGCTTCTGATAAGAAAACTGCCCAGTGTAATATATACCTGAAAAAATACAAAACGCCAACAGGTGACTTATTGCTATTAGAAACGTTTTTCTTTTTAAAAGAATGCATATTTTTCTGTAATACCAAAAGATTTACCTTTTTTAAAAAATTTAAAACTGGAATAAAAATAACTTTGATAGCTTATTTAGAGCATGTGTTGCAGTTTATCTACATTTTATTTTAATGTGTTAGATTGAACAGTAATAATTAGCTATCCATGATGCCAAAGCAGAATGTTATGGTGTTTGTACACTTTTGACAAAGGCAAAAGCAATTGTGGAACATTACAGTCGTAGTCCATCCACAAGAAAAAGATTACATACGGTAATGGAAGAGATGGTACTGCCAGTACTCGAGTTAATTCAGTTTGTGGACACACGGTGGTCCAGCGAGTATAACATGCTTTCTCGATTACATGCTGTTAGAAAAGCTGTTGGAGCTGAACTTGCCAATTCAGAAAATAACATCGAGATCCTAACTGAAGTTGAATGGAAGCAAGCAGCAGGCATTGTAGAGGTTCTTGGGCCACTAGCTGACGCCACCAAGGAAATCAGTGGAGACAGTTATCCCACCTCTTCAATGGTTATACCCATCCTTCCTTGCCTCAAATCTCTTAAATGTTTTTATCACTAGCAAGAAGGATGGTGTAATGTTCGCAAGAAGTTTAGATAAGGCTTTGAAATCTCGCTTCAGTTTCTACGATTCAGATCCTATTTTCTGCCCATCCATGCTATGCGACCCAAGATTTAGAGGTGTCTTGATCGATGATATGGTGGCAGTAAACACGCTAGCAATTGAAGTTAAGAAGTTGAGTGACAAGTCATCTTTAGAGCCTAACGTAAAAGATGAACACCCCTCATGCTCCTCTTCTAGTTCTGGACTATGGTCAAGTTTTGATTCCATACCAAATACCACCCAACCGGCAATAGACAACAACAGTGAAGTGAAGGATTACCTAAATGAACCACGGGTGCCTATATCTGGTGGAGGGAAGAGGGTTCTTGAAAATACCCTAATGTCTCCAAGGTAGCCCTGCTACAAGTGTGTGCAGTGAAAGGGTATTTTCTAGTTCAGGAAACATTGTACCAGCCAGACGAGAACCGTTGACTCCTATTCATTTTGAGGAATTAACATCTTTCAAAATAACTTGAAGAGAAAGTAACACTTCTAACTGCCTGTGTGGATAATTTCTTACAATGTTTGTTTTTATTTTAACTTATAAAAACTGTTTGATGTTGATATAATTTTTCTTAATTCTTAATATTCGTTTTTTAAAATAAGTTATAACATAATCTGCCCTGAAGTGAATATTTTTTAAAGTTTAATTGCAAATCAAATGTAGGATAATATTATTGCACAATGTCACAGGACTGTGTAAATATTTTCTTAGCATATAACTTAGCCTAATATAGTATATATCTATATTTTTTATAAAATATAATTGTCTATTTACGTGCCCAAGTAAATGTCTTTTTAGTAGGCCTACATATTTTTTTCTAAAAAGGTTAATGTCTTATTGTGTATTATTACATAATTAGGCTAAATTGTAAGGTTTTTATTAAAGTTAGATAAAATATATCAATTTAATAGCATTTGAAATAAATATAAATATATTAAGGCTAAAAACATCCAGTTTTTTTTAGAAAAATAATTTGTTTTAAGAGCTATTATTAGTTGTTTAAATTTTATTCGAACTTCGATTCGACTTCGAGAATATTCTTGAATATTCGCTTCGACTTCGCTTCGAACTGAAAAAACTGGCTTCGCACACCCCTATAATATATTAACATTTACTTACCCACTTTTGATCTATACTTACGTTGCGATAGTTAAATTACTAGTCTGTGTTAAAACTCTCTTTAGTAACAATTTTAAAATTATCCACTATTGAAAATTGTATTATATTTGGAAGAAGGTATAGGCAAGGTGGATAGAAACATATAAAAGGGGGACGAACACAATATGGCCTTTACAATGAAAAGAAGAACAAAGTTCACACTCTAAACTGCTGCCAATGAACAAAGAGGTAATGGTTGCCTCTTAAAGAAAATTGATCGTCACCGTCCAATCCTCCGACCCAGGTTTCATTCTATCGGAACTCATGAGGGAGGAGTGTGAAATGCACAACGCAAATATTGAAAATGTAATATTTAGTAATATATAATTAAATCGTTTGATAATTTATCTATGTTTTATCCTTCCTTCGAAGTTTTTAGAATATGTGAAAGTTATTGTAGATGTTGAAGTTGAAGCCAAAGGAGATTTGACCTTTGACTTCGACTTTTTGAAGCTTCGCACACCACTAAAATTTAAATCACTTAACAAAACACAGCTTCAATTTTGGTTCTCAGACTCATAGCGAGCCTCAGAATGTTTAATGAAGTCATTATTTCAAAGGGTAGAAGTTAAAATATGTTTGCTAATTACAAAATCAAGCTAAATAAAGTGCTAAAAATTGAAATCAATCACTTTGAAGAGAATTTTCTAGGGAATTTAAATTTTGTAAACTAAAAACAGGAGGAAACAGGGAAAAGCATCAGGCATGGAGGAACTATTAGTGGAAATTATAAGAGCTGGAGGAGATGTGGGAATCCACCAGCTCTTATACAGGATAGTGAGAGTGATAGGGTGGGGGAACAAGGTACCAGGAGACAGGAAGAGGTGTACAAATTACAGGGGAATATTGCTGTTATGCCACTTTGCAAAAATATATAAGATTCTATAGAAAAATAAAATAGAAGGAAGGCAGAATGAAACAGGAAATAATTTGTTAATGGTATTTGTGGACTCGGAGAGTGAAGGCATTTGATAGTGTGGATAGAAATAAAGTTTGGAAAGCAATGTAAGAGGCTGAAGTTAATTTTTAAAGCACGATTTTATTTTATTTGAAAATTATAAAATTTAAATTCAATGTGTTGCATTTCAACCTTTCCTCCTCTACTATCTCATGTACTCCAACGTCCTCATTACATACCCATACCATCTCAACCTTTCCTCCTCTACTATCTCATGTACTCCAACGTCCTCATTACATACCCATACCATCTCAACCTTTCCTCCTCTACTATCTCATGTACTCCAACGTCCTCATTACATACCCATACCATCTCAACCTTTCCTCCTCTACTATCTCATGTACTCCAACAACCTCATTACATACCCATACCATCTCAACCTTTCCTCCTCTACTATCTCATGTACTCCAATGTCCTCATTACATACCCATACCATCTCAACCTTTCCTCCTCTACTATCTCATGTACTCCAATGTCCTCATTACATACCCATACCATCTCAACCTTTCCTCCTCTACTATCTCATGTACTTCCTGTACTACTCTTTCCTGGACAACTTGATTCCTAATCTTATTTCTTCTCATGACAACTAACACGCTCCTCACACACTTCATTCCCGTGACCTTCTCCTAGTCTCTCTTGCATTCAATGTGACTGGGTGCAAAATCCACCGTGTACAAATGGGTTTCAGAACTAACCTAAAGCTTGAAATTTTGAATATTAAAAATCAAAATAATCATTATTAAAATTGAATCAATAAAGTTATTCATGATATAAAAAAAAATATGCCATTAAAATCTTAAGTTCTCAATGTATAGAATTAATCTAGTCTATAACTAATTTTTTTCTTTTAGTTTGGATTTATGAAACAGACTCTTAAGAATATATATAAGTTTCTTGATTTAAATGTGACAGGTTCTAGGGGCAAAGAACAAGAACCTGAGTAAGCGCCAAAAGCGTAAGCTCGCACAAGATGACAGGTCCCAGACAACTTCTTCTCAGCGTGTTAAACTACTGGACCATTGTGCCAACAGCTCTCTCTGCAGTGCTGCTCTTAGTTTGCTGCAGTGGATACTGCGTGCTGCAGGTTGTTTGGTCAAACCATCACTACACAAGGTACAGTACACTAAATCAAGGGGTAATATTAAGATTTCTAATATTCTACACTCACTTTTTGTATAGTACCCAGTCAGAATAAGACAGACCGGGCCATTGCCAATTAGGGCACAATTGGTTGAGCCGATGATTGGCTTCTGACAGTTTATCCACATTTGAAAAATGAGGTGGCCCAATGGCTAAATAATTATGTATAATAAAGGAAATTGATAAAACTAAATAAAAAGGAAAAATAAACGATTAAGAGTAAAATTAATGAAGAAAGCTCACCTCGGGAAAGAGTAAAAAAATATGGGAAGAATCCAATGCACAAAGGTGACATCTTCTTCCTTTCTTCTGTCTTGTATAGTAGAAATAGTCCCACACACATTTTAACACAAATAGAATAATATTTCGGCATTGTTGCCTTTATCAAACACAAATTAGAAATAACAAAAACATTGGATTACTCCATTTTGAACTTAAAGAAAGACTGTTAGAAACACATTGTGCCAAGTTGCCGAAATATTATTATATTTGTGTTAAAATGTGTGTGTGACTACTACTACTATAGAAGACAGAAGAAAGGAAGAAGATGTCACCTTTGTGCATTGGATTCTTCCCACATTTTTCCCCTTTCCCTAGGTGGGCTTTCTTCATCAAATTTACTCTTGGTAGTTTATTTTTTCTTTTTCTTTAGTTTTATCAATTTCCTTTATTATATAAACATTTGAAAATGTTATTGACAGTCTAATAGACAAGACTGTGACTCACTTGTTATTTATTCAAATTAGTATGAATATTTTGACGTTTTATTGTGTAAGTATTTATTAAAATTCATGAATTAGTTATCTTATTTAAGAACTTTCTAGTTCAAAACATGTATGATTAAAAATACCCAATTATAATAGTTGCTTTAGGCCTAGGTTTTTTAATTCAACTTACATCAAAAAACTTACACAACACTTGTTAGACAGAATATTAAAGTAGAGTGTCGATAACTCGAACTAATTGGGGATCGACCCATTTCAGATCATTGATTTGTTCAGATTTTCGAATATATAGTACCTATATCAAAAGTAAAAAAAACCAACCATAGACGGGAGACTTCTGAAAAACTCACTCTTTAGGTAGAAACATTTTCACTTTATTTCAACAACCAACTTACACCGTGTTTATTTGTTGCCCAATAAAGTCTCTCTTGCTTTCTCTCTTTTTTTTTTAACAAGGGTTGAGATGTGTTTTATGGCATTGTCTTTGATATTGATACGCTGGCTATATTTATAAATAATATTTTTTCTTGACTATACAAATTTTTGACATCTGAATAATCAAAGCTCTACTGTTAATTTTTATTTTGAAAACTTATTATTTAAAAATAAATTAATATAAAATTTTTGGTCTACATTTTTTTTCCTTCAAAAAATTCTACAGAATTACAAAATTTAAATTACTTTTCAGACCTATAAGTGCAATTGAATCGGATTTTTTGTTCCTTTTATTGACCCTTTTCAAAAACATTCTCGACATTTACTTATACAGTAATTAATTTATTTAATGGAAAAAATAACATTTGATTCCTTTCTCATTATCACCACCATCATCATTGGTTCCCAGCCTGTGACCTGGTCAGTTTAGTAAAATGCCTCCATCTTTCTCTATTCTTCCACCACTCTGCCTTCTTTCATTTCTTACATTCTTCTCCTCTCACTTGAACACACTCTGTTATCTGCTCCTCCCATCTTTTCTACTACCTCATGTATTCCCGGTACCCCTATTCTTTCCAGGATAACTTGATTCCTAATCTTGTTTCTCCTTGTGACATGCTCCTCACAAACTTCATTCCCATGGCCTCCATTTTCCAGTCTCTCTTACATCCATTGTCCATGTTTCAGCTGCATATGTAACAATGGGTACAAAGTACGCCCTATACAACACTTAAATTGCCTAAAGGGTATACTATTATCATCAAATTATTTTGCTTAATGTTTCATTTGGATGAATGGGAAGGCTAAGTTTAGCATAAAACTATAAATCTGAAAAATAAACACAATCCTAAAGTGGATTTTTCTTCCCCCAGTTTCTTGTCTTGTTCTCGCTAAAAATGATCATATCTCGCCCAAAAATTTCCCCAAATCAAAATGTCATTCTTCCACAGTCCTACTTATTTTTATGGCAAAACATGTTTATTAAAAATAACACTAAAGGATCACTAATTTTATTTGTTTACATAGTTTTGCTATTTTTAAAATGGCGTCTTTAGTCATCCCAGTACTCTCAATATTTCCAACAAGCTTTCTTGAGCCTTACTGACCCTCTAGGTGATCCTACATGAATAAGAACCCCGGCACCCTGGGCAGGAGGGTAGCCCTCCAGCACACATACTCGAGGATCCGGCATCCTAGCCTGCGCAACCCCAAAAATGGGCAGAGCTTTCCCTAGACTCATTGATAAATTGTCAGCCCGAGATTAAAATAAAACCATATATACCGCAATTTGGTCTGATTGCCAAGAGGAATGCTGGCTGACAAGCTGTTACGTCCTATTGTTTACTCGCTCACCAAAACATGTTGCTATACTAGTTCTTTCACTCACAATTTATAACATTACAATGTTAAAACAAACACCTCAATTTATGTCACGGTGATTACACTTGTTTGCTGTGTAGGTGCTACAAGAGACCACACTCGGCCTGATACTAGATATCCAGCGAAGCTCTGGCCCTGCTCAGTTCCCAGCTCCCTACACTGTTGCCAACTGCCGACGGGAGCTGTATGAGCTGCTACTTGTGCTGGTATTGGAGCCCCACCCCAAGTGGCCACCCCCCACGCACCTGGCCATGAGGGCCTTCTCCCTGGGTCAGATTGATTCTCACCAGGAGGTGTGGCATAATACACTCTATTTATTGTCTTTTTAACAATTTGATAAACACTTATTTTACCACACCACATTAATTTACCTTCAGGATCAGTACATCTGACCTTTATCAAGGTGAAAGGGTTAGTGGGGGGTTTACCCCACAGTGTGTTTTTCATCCGCTTTCCAGACGAATGCTTGAACTATACTAAACTTAAATTTTACTCTTCATATCCTGTTCATTTAGGCTTGATATCATATAACCATGTTTAAGTAGAATGTTTAACATTGAGGTGGCCCAAATGCTAAGTAGTTTTAAGTAGAGATATTCTTGAGCACAGTTTGTAAATCTGTTATGAAAATTAACCCCATTGTAGCTAAACTCATTGCATATCATCACTTTTAATTGGTCTAATAATATTATACTTTTGCTAATATTAAAAAAATGATAATCTCTGATTGTAATTGTTTGACCTGTAGGTGAGTGCGGTATGCGTATCTGCACTCAGCTCCATTGAGAAGTTGATTCATCCCCCATTTGCCAGCTTACAGTTGCCAGCAATGGTTCAAGAGGAAGTAGAAAGTTCGTCACCATCAACTGAAACAAGGAGCACTGAAGTGTTGACATCCGTTAGCTTGAACAGTTCACTGGACCTGCCAAGTGAGACCGTTTTAAAGAAAAGAGTCATAGAGCCAAAATTGCCAACTGGGCCTGCTTTAGTGAAAAACGCTAATAAGCCCGATCAACTTGATATTAAAGCTTCATCAAGCAAGCCACAGCCCACAAAAGCTCAGCCGGACGTGATAGAGGAAATATACCTAACCTCTAGTGATGATTCAAACATGGAGATAGATGTAAATGGTTTGGAGAAGGAACACACTGATCTTGGCTTGAATAGCAATTTTAGCGAGCAGATATCTTCAGACGACGACTTGCAGGAAATCAGTACACAAAACACCACATCTTCAGAACTTGGAAATGAGGTCTTTGACAAAGCTAAAGACAATCAGAGTGAAAATAAGGGTTTACACCTTGAGACAAATGTCATAAACCTAGAATCTAGCGTTGCCAATGAAGTCAGAAGTAGTAATTTGGAAGAAGAAAAATATGAGACCCTTGTTAAAAATCACCCAATTTTCAAGTGGCTACGAATACCTGGGACAGAGCCACTGGAACAACAGCCTCAAAATAACTCTTCACAAACAGACTCTGAGAAACTCCGTGAATATTTGAAGAGGCCAAACTCGCCGTCCAGTCCAGCAACACAACCACTTGACAGTCATCTTCAAAATATCTCTTCTACTACAGACATTGGAAAAATCCGAGAAAATTATTTGATATCAGAGTCTCCTTTCACCCCAGTAACACATTCACCGGAACACCAGACTCAAAAAATGTCATCACCAGCAGACACCGAGAAACTTCGTGAGAATTATTGGAGGACGGCATCTCCAAGTCCAGAAAAACAATCACTGGAACAACAGTCTCAAAAAATGTCATCACCAGCAGATACCGAGAAACTTCGTGAAAATTATTGGAGGACATCATCTCCAAGTCCAGAAAAACAATCACTGGAACAACAGTCTCAAAAAAGTTTGATTCCTACAGAGTTTGATAAACTTTATGAATATAATTGGAAACCAAAGTCTCCTTCGAGTATAGAAACACAAACATTGGGACAACAGAACACTAAAGTACATAAGGAGCAAACGGAAGAAACAGAAAAAAAGTCAGTTACACGTCAGGGTACTGAATATCAGAAAAAAAGTCCACCTAAGAAAGATTCCTACAGTACAGATAAGCAGGTGCCAAACTCTGAGAAAGACAGTGAAACAAATTCTGAAATTGATGTTGAAAAATCTCCTTTAGCTGAATCATCATCAATGGCAGAGGAAGACAACCTAATAAATAGTCCAGAAAAAATAGACAAAACTACTGTAAATAGTTTGCCATTTTTGACAGTAAAAAACAGTATATTAGTATCTGTAGGGGATATGGATACACTTGATGTTAACTACCCACTGGTGACAGTAGAAGATAGTATAACAGAAACGGTAGACAAAACAGACAAACCTAAAGTTGATAAATCGCCTTTACTAATGAAAAGAAAAATTCATCAGACAATGCTATCTTGTGAAAAATTTGAAAAGACCAAAATACAAAAAACAAATAAAAATCTTGAAGGAAAAGGTGAAAATGATGCATCTTTAGATAAAGAAAAAGCAAAAGAAAAGATTGATTGTGTAGAAGAAAAAGAAAATGATAATCAGACAAAAGAGAATGGAAAATCGGATGACTCTTTCATAGCTGTAAATAATATTTAGAAATACATTCAATCGAACAACATTCATTTTAACTAAAGAAAATATGTTAAATCACCAGGAAAACATACAGAAGGGAGAGAAATACAATTTAAAAGCAATTTATTTTCTTAGGATGAAATGCACAAACAACTTTGGGAAAAAGATAATAATTTTCATACAAACCAGCATTCTTCCTTAGTTTAGAGATTAAAAGTTAATGTAACATTTGATATAGTAAAATAAAAGCAAATAAACTATATATTTTTATGTAAAACTTTAGTAAATATATATATATTAATGCTGTCGCCTGAGTCGATACCCTTGATTCTTACTGGTATTGAAATATTTGAGAATCAATCTTAATATTACGGTTCTCGCTACTTCGATTCTTAACTCTCAATTAAACTGACAACTAAACAAAAGGCTACATTCAAAACGGGTAATAATTGATTATCTCTCATATTAGTTTAGTTGCCGTTTCACTTAAATGCCGGCAAATTGTAAATATACCGTAATAGATTGAATATACTACGACCATAACATTTTGAGGTGATCTACATGAAAAATAAATGGTCTCGAGTATAATATGACCTGACATTATGACAGTAACAAGAGATAAAAACTTAACAACTTGAAATATTTAAAAATAAATGGTACTTAACTTAGCACATACTTTCTCACTCTATTGTTTGAAAATGGAGATATTTACTCAAAACTCGTAATATATGTGAAACAAAATAATATACACTAGCAAACCCAAGCAAAAATTGCACTATACTTCTGTAAAACTTTTTTTTATGAGTCCCAGCTTTAAATTTATAATTTTGTTTTTAAAGAATTAATGTCTTCATAAGACCAATGTTGGATCCACAAGGGTCAACACTTCGTATTAAAGTTTCAACTTCCGGTAAAATTTTTGACATTTTATTAGGTGTTGCAAATCTTCTTGCCATTATATATCTATTAAATTCCTCAATTTTAAATTTTGACCAATAAAAAATGTAAATATTGACTATCGAGTCTAAAATGGATATATATCATTGTTGTACAAACATTTCTCCTAAGAGGTTTAAGGAAAAACAACATAAGCTTTTAGAGACTGACTTATATTTAATTACTCTTTGGCATTGGATAATTATTGCGTTAAAACTTGAGTAGTATCTCTTTACAACTAAAGCTAACAAAATTGTATTAATATATTTGCCAATCTCTCAGAAACGATTGGATTTATAAAAATATATTTCATATACATTTTTTTATTTTTAATAGTACAACAATTTTGCAATGATAAGATATTTAGTATCTCAAATAGTTGCGGAGATACGGAAGTTTCTACTTCTGTAAAGTACCCCAAAATTAATTTTCATGGTAAAATGAAAATAGCCAGTTTATTTATAATCTTAGTCAACTCCTAGATACGAATTTTAATCAAAATTGTTAGTCGATTTTGAGAAAATTGACTTTTTTTCTTTTTGCCCTTCAGTAAACTACCCTTAGTGATAGGGTTAGTTATCCAATTCCAAAAATCCCTCAGGGCAATCCTATGAAAACCTTAGATACCAAGTTTTAGTGCGGTCGGTAAAATAGTTTAGGCTCTAGTTGAGGTACAGACAGATAGACAGACAGAAGGAAAGTCAAAAACTACTTTTTTTTTTATTCAGGGGGGGGGGGGGTTGTTTCTTAAAAAAAAAAGTTTCAAAAAAACTTTAGGTTTTTTTTTTTTTTCCTGTAAAATAGGGAAAAAGTANCCTGTAAGATAGTGAAAAAGTAAAAAAAAAAGCTAAAGTGGGTGTCTCAGAATATGTGAATTGATTCCAAACAAACAATCAATATTAGGGACTAGGGATGGCACTTTTCTGTAATATATCGTTATATCTATCATTAATTGATATATAACTTGTATATTGAAAGCTATGATATTCCTATCAAATGAAAATTGCTGCTTTCTAGTGATTAATTATGTGCGAAACTTCAAAAAGTCAAAAGTTGAAGGTCAAATCTCCTTTGGCTTTGACTTTGACATCTACAATAACCTTCACATATTCAAAAAATTTCAAAGGAAGGATAAAACTTCGATAAATTATCAAACGATTTAATTTTATCTTACTAAATATTACATTTTTTAGTATTTGATAATGTTAAAAAAGTCACTAAACATAATTTTAACATTGACTGGTAATTTAACCAACACAACGTAAGCATGGATAATAAATAGGTAAGTAAATGTTACTATAGTATATTCACTATCGCCAACATAATTTTGTAAAAAATAAAAATACCTATAAAGAAATTACACTATGGTCACCAGTATGAAAGCAGATTGTGCTATCATCTCAACTCGCGTCTAATGTTTGATCCTTAATATTCTCTTTGGAATTATCTGTGACAAATTTACAAGTGCATTTTGACATAGAAGTTTCATAGCTCTTTTGCATTTTCTTTATTATTCAAAATGGCTTTTACGGAAAGTAGGAAATAAAAACGGAATTTAATTTATAATTATTATCAAAGAAATGCATATGTAAAGATTGCAAAATAATATAAACACTATGTAAGTAAAAATTAAAACTTAATCTAGAATCAAATAGCCAAAGCTATTTATACATTTTAGTGAAGATTACTCCATCTAAATATCATATTCTGAAAATTGAAAAATGACACCTGGACACGGGAATTGAAGCCAAATTGAGTCAAAAGTCCCAGGTTTGATTCCTGTGGCAAGGTCGTTTTTAAATTTTCAGAATAAAACTTAATTGATAAGTTACTAAGCTTATCAGTAAGCCTGTGTGCATTAATTATTAATATAGTCCTTAGGTAACAAATAAGGAAATTTTCCAGACCCTTCTTACTGACAAGATCTATAAAAATAATTAATTTAATTAAAGCGGTGTTAAGTGACAACAAAAATCCTAGGTAATTTTGACTTTGACTTCAACTTTTCTTTGCAAGTTTCAAGATTCGCTTTGCATTTAAAAAATGGCCTTCACACACCCCTACCTGTAATTATATTCTTTGTCGCTTTTCAATTTTGAATGTTTTATTTAGCTCTTTGAATAAGAAAAGTTTAATGAAAGGGGAAAAAAATGGCATATTTAATAAAAATGAAGCAAAAAACCGTTATATTTGTTTTAATTCCCCAGATTATCGATATATTGTTGCCAAAACCTCATCACTAATTTCTGACGAGCTAACGTGCATAAGATCAGTTATAGTGGACAACTTAAAAATGTTGTAACTTGTGAAATGTGTTCTTTCCATTATGAAATCCGCAATTTATTGTATTAATTTTGAGTTTATTTGAATTCTTCGTTTTGATTTTCAGTTTTGTAGAATTTTAGTGTAGCTAATAAATATCTATAATATTGTGAGATTCAAGTTTCAAACAACATGTGTTGTAATGAAGCCGTCCAAGTTTCACATTGAGGGGGAGAAGGGTATAAGGCATGTCAGATTTTCTATGCAATAATGCTTGGAAAAATAACGAAAAAAGAAATGTTCAAGAATCGAGGTTGAACTTAAGAATCGGAATCGAAGAATCGAGGTTGAACTTAAGAATCGGAATCGAGAAAAAAAAAGTTATTGAACCATCTCTAATCTTTGCAGAACTAGATTGACCAGCTAGTTTGTCGATCATGCCAATTCTGATTATCTGTTTACATTTAGGCTGGTCACCGATGTTGATCTTTTGGTTTCTTTTGTTTTAAATATTACATAAATCATCTGCAGTAATGATATTAAAAACAATCATTTGTGTGTGTCATTTTTATTTTGTTCAGTATATTAGATTAGATTATAAAAGCTTAAGTCAAAACCTTAAGAATTAATTTTAATATAATTCATTGCATCATTAGCCCTATAACATTTTAATAGACAAGTTGAATTGAATCCACTTTCACCATAGTTGTTTGCGTAGTATTAGAAAGGGGGGTTCATAAAATTGCGACATGGAAGGAGTAAGGGGTCAAAAACACCAAAAATAAGTGTGACTCAGTTTATAGACAACCCCTTGTAATAAATGAACTATTTCAAGAAATTAAAAAGAGATTAAAATTATACTTTTCATATACACCTTTCTTTGTGAATGTTTCTTAATTATTCTTCAAAAGGCTAGACTTAGTTTTTATTACTTTGGTTTAATCTTCTTTGTAAAGCAAAATATACTTCAAAAAGTGAAAAAAGGTTTCAGTTAAACAACCTGGTTCAATTAATGCATATTCTACTGGTGTATTTGAGAAAATACCTAAAATATTGAAATCATTAAACGGTGAAAATGATTTGATTGAATGTATAATATCACTCTAAATCCTATGAAAGTTTATAAAACATATTAGAAAACTTAAAAGAATCTCGTTCATACAACAAATTATTTTCTAAATCCTGGTGTCATTTGTTGAGTGATTTTAGTATGAATGAATTTACACAATACAAGATATACACTTTAAAAAACATCTAATGGCTACCTTTAGTCAATATGAAGCACTTAGGAGAATTGTGCATCAAAACCTTTAAGAGAAAACCAAGTTTTTTCTCATGATAAATTCTAATTATATTTTTATTTCAAAAAAGTATTTCTTTAAACAATGAGGTCCCTAAGGTGCGGAGGCGCGCGCCTCCCATCCCCAGTTCCTTTTAAAGTTATTATTAGCACTCTCACGACAATTTTATCTTGCCATGATACTTTCAAGAAAAATATGTTTTTGGTTTAAGTAATGGCAGTCAATGTTGTTAAAATGGCATGCGGTCGGGTGTGAGTTGGTCAGCGCCTGGCATCGTGAAACCAAACCTTCCCACCCCTTCATCTCTTGTCTTCAAATGGTATGCAGTAAGGCGCGCGACGGTCAGTGCCTGACATCGTGAAACCAAACCTCCCCCCCCCCCTCCCTCCACCTCTTGTTTTCAAAT
>CABFVX010003081.1:17263-39136 GCA_902151425.1 Timema shepardi
CTGAGAGACTCAGAAAACACCCAGCCTGGAATTAAATTTCAACATACCCATAACTGTTACACAAGACCAGATGGGAATGATTTCTTATCATATGTTAGGTTTTGGGTTGCCAAGACATTTACAAGATCCCGGTTTTCTTATAAATTAACAGTTTTTATTTATATGCAACATTTTACATTGAAAATATAGTTAACTTAAGTTTTATCACATTATTTCATTACTTTTATAAAAAATATATATCCAATCCAAAAAAATATTTTAAACATAATTAAAAGCAATTATTCTTAGTTTTGGAATGTTATCGATAGCTTGTAATATAGTGCATACATTAATACTTTTTAATACAGACATCGTATTTACTTGGAATAGAGAAAATAAATGTCTCTTCTTAATATACAATAAATTATTTTTATCCACTGCATGGGTGCACCATTGTAGATAACTTTTTTTCAACATGATCAAGCACGTGAATAAATTCATCGGTCACCATTTTAAATCAATATTTGTTAGACCTTTTGTTAAAGTGCCGTCAATACACGATTTTTTTAAGCGGAATAAAACGCTAATATAAGCTTTGTGCCCGACCTCAAATAAATATAAATAATATTGGCCTAAATTACTTTGGTTAACTATCACATTCATACATTACTATATGTTTTCATTACAGCTATCCGAAGTGACAGATGTCAGCCGTTGGCGTAGGGATTCATTAAAGAATATTTCTAGTAACTTTTGAGCGGTCATCCAAGTTAAATTGAGTGGTGAATGTAGTTTAGGTATTCATTTGAGGTAAACATAAAAACATCTAATTAATTAATTATATTAGCCGAATTTAAAAAAACATTAAAAAGTTTGATAGGCAACGCTTCAGTTTTATCCAAGAATCAAAGGTTTACTGTGCGTTATTAATTTACGTAAATCGGTGACTGTTAGGATGCTATAAATAGCAATGATTTTGCGCGGCCCGCAAACCCGATCATTCAATGCGACCGTGTTATTCTTCTTATTATTATTATTACTATTAGCACCGCGTCTTACTACCCGTTCGGGCTATACGCACTTACGCTAATGTGTAATGATAGGGTGATTGTGAAATGAAATGGATGACCTACAGTTTAACGTGTAATCCGAACCACGGTGGAGGCCTGGCATTCCACACATTCACAAGTTGTGATTAATACACGTCTTTTCAGAGGTGAAGGAAGGGTTTGGCAATCAGCTAAATCTGTGCCGGGATCGAGGATTTAACCCCGGACCCCAGCACAGNTATATATATATATATATATATATGAAACTGTGAATTTATTGTTGTGCTCTTGGTGAACCGAGATGTTCCTCTTTTCTCAATGTATTCCTGTAGCAGTGTATATTATTTTATTTATGCTCTTTGGTCGAATTTTATGCTCCAATTTCCTTTTTGTGTATGTAACAATGTATTTCATTTTGTTTCACATATCTTCAGTTTTAAGTAAATATCTTCATTTTTAGATAAACGAGCGAGAAATTCTGTGCGTTACATCGTACCGTTTATTTTGAAATATGCTCTCCCTCTTAATTTTTATCGTTCGTAGGCCTACACTAACATATAATTTGGTGGTCATGATTTGGTAGCATTTTATTTAGATTGAAAAAAAAAGTATTAGTTACCGAAATGCAAGTCATCATTTGAAAAGTAGCTTGAAATTATTGTCTGCCTCTTTCTAAGAGTTGGGTGAAAACCCCCTTCCACTCTTTAACTGGTTAACCCCTTGGCCTATATTCCAGACATGACATCTGTTATGTTACTTCTGACAAGAGTGATTAGTTACAATATTCTTCTGGTCTGTGAATCGTGATGGATGTTGGACCAAGCTCGAGGGAAAGCAGATGTTACAGTTTGATTGTCTTGCAGGAGCAAGTGGTTTTATTTCTTTTGGCACACGATGCTATTGTCATACTTTTTTTTTCCATCTGTGTACCACGACTTGCAACCCGTTCGGAGGATCCGCATATTTCTTTTACTAATTCGATAGGTATGAGAAAGATCTAGAAGAATCTTATCCGAATTTGCAAGGAGAGAGAACGTGAAATAATAAAGAAAAACATCCTACCACACCCAGCCTCAATTCGAACCAAGACTACCCATGAAGGCCAAATTTATAAGAAATGTTCTCGCATTTGCGCGTCAATAAATAGTGAGGAAACATTTGGTAAGAAAAAAAATCTTCTGTAGTCTACATCATGTCTGAATTCAAACCACAACAACCTCGTCACGGGCAACACTAAAGGAGACTAACCTGACAATTTAGTCCGCGTGCCCACCGATGTGGAAAACCATAGACTGTTAGTAGGTATTTTTACTCGCTTCGGTGGTCACACAGTCTAAGGCGCCACTCCCATATTAGACTAGAGTGCCAAAGACAGTAAGATCGGGTTAACTGACGGTGGTTTTACCTAAATAGTTTCCCACTTTACTTCCATGCAAATGCTGGTAGATTATTTATAAAATGCTTCCTTCCTCACACCCACCTCATTTAGAGTAACTATCATATATGTGTATAGCCTGAACAGGTAGTAAGACGCGGTGATAAAATAAAAAAAACACTACCACTAGAAGCCACAGCGAGAAAGCCGGGGGTGGCCAAGGTTCACGCACACGCCTAGGTACGACACACATTAATTATAATTAATTCCGTACGCACAATGAAGCATGATAATTCTCTTTGTCTTGTCCCAAGATGGAGACGTCCAAACGGACGCCTCCGTGACAGCTGATTTGGGCAAATAGAGGTGTCTTGAAAGGTAGGCGAGAGTTGGGAGCACGTGATTCTGATTACGTCACTAAGAGAACCGAAACACACCCATTAGAATACCCTGTACACCCCACCCCCAGCCCTCCTTTTGTTTAAACGCACTAATCTCTCTTGAGTTATTAGAGACCGGGTTATTAATTTGGGTTAACGGTGAATACAGCAACTTTTAAATTTTTAAAAACTCGTTTAAGCCAAACTTTGCGTCGCACCGGTGGTCACACGGTCTACTAAAACCTTCGGGTATCACAATAGACAAGAATGTCGAGTTTCGGATTTTGGGCCGGGTGTGCTAAGGATGGTTTTACACATTTTATTGACATCACTATGGATTTTTTTTCTCTTCTCTACGAGAATGCCGGGACAGTTTCTATAATATACCCTCCTCATCCATATATTTTTCCACCCTACTACCTTTTATAGCTGTACGCATACATATGATAGTATGGTATGTATGGACGAAGGGAGTGTGTGGGACATCCTCAAGTAAATATAACTCTCAGAACACTCGGCCGGGATACGAGCCTTGATCTCCCCATCACCAGCAATCCAGTCCAATGCGAGAGTGACGCGTTAAGACTATGCGACCACCAATACGTGTCAAGTAGGTTTGTTAGTTCCACGACTAACAAGTATTTTCAACAACCACGGCGGTGGTTTCACGGTCTAAGCCGTGGTACATCAAATGTATTTCATCACTGTGGTTTTCCTACCCTCTCTCCACGCTATTGCAGTCGTGTTTTCTTTATATCACTCTCCCAATCCCAACCTTTCTATATTAAGACGTCAATAACCTTGTGGTTGATCGCACTAAGAAAATAATAAGGTTTTTCTTACTCGATAAGCTTTTCTTAGATTAGTAGTCAACAAGCGCAACGGGGTTGATAAAATGTTTAGGTTTCGAACTTTTCTGACTTTTACAGGTTTCTCAGACCAAAAATAATGCATTTTCCCAATATTCTATATTCAAAAGTATACATACTATCATTAATTAAATTGCTTTCTGATAAACTACTTTCTCGGTGTTATTCTCAAAACCACGTGAATTTGAGATTAAACAGTTAGTTACATTTTTTTTAATATCTGAAAATTCCTATGACTTAAAAATAATTTCCTTGATTTCGATCATTTTCTCACCCGTATTTAGAGTGAATTTCTACTCTGAGCGCCCTATGGTTCCCAGTGAGTATCAACCCTTAACACCCATAGTTCACTCTTATTCGCACCAAGAACACGCACCCCTATGACTTAAGTGGTTGAAGGGGCCGGATAAAGTTGTTGGCTCTTTTTGAAAACTTTTATCCATTGGTCGCTCGCTAAAGGAGAGGTTTAAGTGTCCCTTCACCAGAGGGGTGCCCCAAACAAGTAGCTCAATAAGTGCGAGGGAATTTTGGCTTTCATATTTAATCGTTTTAATTCCTCACCCTAAAGTTCATTCAGCGTTTATTTCTCACCTACACTCGGCCATGCCATCAGAAGCACTTAAGATGTCTCATTTTTGTGTATTTTATTAGTTTAAAGTTTTTAATGGCCGCTTTTGCATCTGCTCATCTGTAAACTCAGATCATAATAACTACTATCCTTCATTTCATTTACTTTTTATTAACGAATGTAAAATACGTTTAGTGATAAAAATATATATAAGTGAGCAAAGAAAAGATAACATTTATTAATATTTACAATGAGAAACAAATTATTACAATCAATAGTGACATCAAATAAGATTAAATACAAATTGATTAAATAGATTTTTCATAAAATGCTTGCAAGCAATTCAAAATTGATAAAACTAGTTAGCATTACAAATATACAAATAAAGTTAAGGTTACTAAAAATATCTCCAATTATCTTTAGATTCCAGTATAGAAGATGAGTAGAAAAAAATAATAAAACAAAATTGTAATGAGCGGGGGAAAAAAAAAGATTATAAGAAAACACTTCAAGAGTAGTTAGTTTCAGATTAATTAGTGATAATAGTAATAATAATATAAGAACCTTATTTCATTCCTGATAAATTTTTCTGGACCACAATGAAGGTATTTAGTGTTACGTATGCTTAATTGGGTTAAATTGTGAAGAGATTGAAAGTTGGATCTTTTTTTTTTCAACGAGTCTTAATACCCGCCCAAGTTTTACGTATTTTAATTACGATAGTGTGAGAAAGAATGGAGAAGGCAGATTTTAGCGGAAAGTCTACCTGCAAATGTATGGATGGAGAGTGGAAAACTATTTAGGAAAAAAAGACCCTTGGTACAGCAGCACCTGGTTTCGAAGCCCTACATTCAGCCCACGTATCCGCCATTGCGGGTTTCCTCATTATTGGTCTTTTAAATTAAAAAATGTCATAGACGAACCGATGTAAACAAGGAAAGGTCGGTATTTTGACTACCATTAACACTCCCTTACGCCAAAATATTAAATCGAGATGAATTGTGGTAATAAACTTTCAGTGAGGTACAATACTAGTAGGAAGAAAGTATAAAAAATACAAACCTGTTTTTTGCGCTCAACATTAATATTATATTTATTACTTTTTACTATCAGTACATTTTCCATAGCTATTGACAATATTTATCAAAAGTGACCGTACCAAATCACGTGACTTAGCATATAGATAGGTTATAATAGTTTTAGTAAATTATAAAACTGTCAAAAAAGTTTATTTCAATCGAAATTTGCTTTACTCAGTTGTCAAACAGGAATGCTCCGATACAGCGGCAAATATAGAGACAAATATCAATTTTGAAAACAGAATTTAAAAATCGAATTTAGGTAGAAAAATAATGTTATTAGAAAAACACACTATATAATAAACCTTTTAAAAGGGCCTGGTTCGAAAGATTGTCGGTGCAGTATCGCTAAAATCCGTAAGTAAAATATAAAGCTAGATATTTTGCTAATTATTTTTTATCTACCCTCCCCCTTACCCTCTCCTTCCTAGAGTTCAACCCTGTGTGAGGTTATGTAATCATTTAACAACTTGTTACAAAAAACTTGCAAAACAATTAACTTGACTCACAATCCCGAGTGTGATTGAAGACGCAGGTGTGGACACGATCACGTGACCGACCATCCAGCCAAACTCCTTCTGGCAACACCGCTAATTACTAATTACACCGCTACCGCTAAGAGGCGCTAGAAGATGCCCACAGCGCAAGAGTAAAGTACCATTTCTTAAAAGCATTCTCACCCCACGTGAAGAGCCTAACTTAGATAGGTAATGCATCTCAAACCAGGCGTCTTCGCATCGTGGTGCGGAAATGTAGAGAATTCCTTAGATAACACTGGTACTGAGACGAGTAAACCACTTTTACCATATTTAAGAAAATGCAATAAAATTAAAAAAAGAAAATTAAAATAGAAAAAAAATTCATTTCAATTCCACTGTTATCAAGTCAACAATAAGAAAGCAGCATTTAAATATTATTATAATTATTAGCACAGCGTCTTACTACCCGTTCGGGTTATACGCACTTATGCTAATGTGTAATGGTAGGGTGATTGTGAGATTAAATGGAGGACCTACAGTTTAACGTAGAACCCGAACCACGGTGGAGGGCCTGGCATGCCACACATTCACAAGCTGTGATTAATACACGTCTTGTCAGAGGTGAAGGAAGAGTTTGGTACTCAGATAAATCTGTGTCAGGTCCAAGGATTGAATTCCGGACCCCAACACAGAAGTCTGAAGCCTTATCCTTAGACCACCAGGTCACCATTTAACTATTACTTCCGGTTCGAGCGTAATCTTATACCTAACATTCCCCTTAAAGCTATTCAATGACCCGCCTCGGTGGTCGAATGATATAAGACCGGCACTTTCACAATAAACTAGACTGCCGATCACAAGAGATCGGCGTTCTAATCTTGGTTGGGTATCTTAAGGTAGTTTTACCTTCCATCCTGTGTCCTGGGTCATTCTTTTATTCAAGACATATATTTTCCACTACCAACTTGCTAGTGCTGTCGTATTTTCATAAGCCTAATAAACTAACCTAACAAGCACAACATCCAGTCCCCGGCCGTTAAATTCATCACTGTGAAAGGGGTAAAACAACCCATTTCATGAACTATAAATCTTTCGGCCATGCCAGAAATTGGACCCAAGACCTTAACTCATATAGAAATGCTACCGACTAGGCTAAGGTGCCTGATATTCTGAGGTAGTAGAGGTGTTTATTTTCTTAAAATTGTTTTCCCCTCTACTTACATGCAGATGCACTCCCTTTAAATTAAACATAATCATCACAAACACATTAGCGTAATTAGTACGTATGCTTAACCCGAGCGGGTACTAAGACTCGGGGATGAATCAAAATTGAATAAAACATATATTCAAGACACCTATTGCCAAAATAGAGCGACTAAGGGTTTTGACACTTGGTCTAGAGCCTAGATGAAACTGGTTTGATTTCAACTAGGTATTAAAGAGTATTATTGTTGTTTACTAGTGTATTGATATGTCTCTATGTTTAGATAGTGTGTAGTCTTCAAAAATAAATAAATCTGCCACTGCTAGACTTCTTGCCTACACAGGTTTATAAGTCAAAAGAGAAAAAAATACTATTTCACATGAAATATTTTTACTCACTCATGACATTTTATGATATGGCAAGCAAAGGGGTGTAATACGGGAAATAGGGGGTGCGGGAGTTGGGCGAATAAAGTTGCTACTGGCATAAAACTTGCACGGAAAAAGGGTATCGGATGAGGTGGGGGGGGGGGGTTATCGTGGAGGCTCTACTTATTCAAGTGATTTCTGCCATCGATCAGTCGAAAGGGGTGGAGGGTGCCTTCAAAGTTTCTAGATTTTTTTTCCAGATTCCTCCGGGAACTCCTGGAGCAGGTTAGGACGAGAGAAGTGGGAGTGGGGCGTAGAGGGATGAGGGTTGAAGTTTCGCCTAGTACACACTACTCCAATACATTCTGTCCTTTGGAAAATAGTCGACGCGCATGCCTCAGAAACATTCTCGGGCAAGAAAGTTAAACCACCCTAAAGAGCATTGACATTATTTTTAATAATGTATCTCTCTTTCGTGTCGGAGACTTAAGGTCAGATGTAAGGGGAGGAGAGAAAAGGCCAGTTTTTTTTACAGTTTTTACAGCAAAACATTTCTTTGGTCAAAATAAATCAAATATTGCTTCAGTAAAAACATGGAGTTTAATTTTCTTCACACGGTGATAGCGACATTTTGTTAAATATCTATCAAGGGTGTCCTGGAATGTAATGACCAATTTTTTTTTCTAGTCGTTTAAAAGGTTTTTCATATAATGCCGCTATGATCATAATAAAATTAAACAATTGTTGAAAAAAAAAATTAACTCAAATGTTTCCACTAGAACAATATTTTATTTTGTTCAAAAAAAAAGTTTTGCTATAAGAATTTTTTTTAAAAAAAATGACTTATTACGTCCCCATCCACTAAACCGTAACCTATCGTAATTCTTAGATAAATAACCACCATATCACAGACTATGAATTTATCACATAGGGTTAAAGAATTGTGAACAAACAAATCCCAATTGACAATTAGTGTTGGTACTAGCAAGAATCGAACCCGAAACTCATCTCAATTTATAGACCTTCTACAGACAGAGTTTAGACGTCCGACAACATCAGTTCTAGTTTTAGTTAAATTAAAAACCATGAATCCCTAGCAATGGTGAGCATGAGGTCTAAATATAAGACTTATTTATCGTGGTCTGTCAGTGACGAGAAGTTCAGAGATAATATCAGGGCTGGGTAGGTGGTTTTCCCTCCATCTCCATGCAAATGTGGGTACATTTCTAATAATAATATTTAGCACCGCGTCTTACTACCCGTTCGGGTTATACGCTTTAAGTACTAATTACGCTAATTTATTTGGAATTGGGAAGGTTGAATTAGAGGAAGTGAACCCGCATTTGCGTGGAGGGAGAGTGGAAAACTGTTTAGGAAAAACCACCCCAGTTCACCTGACCGAGATTCGAACCTCGATCTCCTCGTCCTCAGCAGTCGAGCTTCAACACGACAAGCGCGTTAGCCAACTACGCCACCGAGGCGGGTACACTTCTTCTAAATTCAACCACCTTCATCCCTAGATCACTAGCGTAATTAGTATCTTGTGTATAATATGAAGAGGTAGTAAAACGCGGTGCTGAAAAAAAAATCATAAATTTTTGTTTTCGTGCCAAAAAATGTAGGTCTATAGCTATTTTTTAATTCTGACAAGCGGCTGTACCTCGAAGGTTGCAATTAGCATGACAGACAGCTGTGGCTCATATTATGTCATACAGAAGGAGTAAAATCTGTCGGCGAGGTCCATGACATTATCTCGATACAAGACAGACCATTTCAACATACCTCGAAAAAATACGTCTGACTTTTTTAAAGGACTCGGGGACAATCACCTTCAATTTAAAGATATAACATTGTTTTTTATGTTTATAAATGCCACATGGGAATATTGTCAAAAAAAGTAAAAAGAGTGTCTCTAGCTCGACCAGTTTGTGCCAATTATTTTGGGTGAGTTTTTTCCAGTCAGTTGAAGGGGATGGAATTATACCTACAGTTAATGTTAAAAGAAAGAAACTCTTGGTAAAAACATAAAATTTGTATTAGTGTAATTTTATAGATAGTGATCATATATATCTAAAGTGACAGCTGCAGATAACATGTCTTGACATATAAAAGTTGTTTTAAGGTTTTAACGTACACTTTCTAAAATGACTGATTAAATCAACGCAAAACTTACAAACTAACTTAAATCTAGAACAAACATAACACCCGGCCATTTACTCAACAGTGTGAAAGGGGGAACCCACATTTAAAAAAAAAACTCCATGGCATCAGCCCTCAATTGAGCCATTCCAACCAAGAGGCCAATGTAAGTTTGCGAAGATAGTGCCAACTTTTACTGATAAAGGGTGTCATGGTGGTCCACACAACGAATCTTTTAGCCATTAATATCTGTTTTCTAAACCATACCCGCTACTTTCCTCACTCATTAGTCTGAGTTGACCCCGTCACAGACCTGATGCTTTACAGAAAATCTGGAAGCACCAGAGATCGAACCCGGGACCTATCAATGTGTAGCGTCAAGAACTCTGACCAAAGAGGCGGTCGTAGCCCACATTACACCAATACCCGTCCCCGTGGTGTAGTGGTCAGCGTGCCTGGATACGAACCCTAGGAATCCCGGGTTCGATTCCTGGCTGGTAATTTTGGTATTTTTCTCTTTAAGACAATTAATCCCAACGGTCACCAGGGGTTTGTAAATTAGGCTTAAGTTAAGACTCCCACTGGCCCACACCTCCATAATTTCTAACATCACATTTCATTGCGGGTACATCTAGCTAGACGACCTCCATAGAGGTACCCTGGGCAACCCTCTTTGCCACCAAAGCTGTGAATAGTCTACATGGATTTCATGTCAGTAAGGCCATACGCTAAAAAAAAATGCCTGTAATCGAAACCGTTACTCTAGATCAGTAGGCAGATACGCTACCGACAGACGAGATGATGTTGGACAAGTATTAAAGGAGCCGTCACAAAATCCCCTTCCTATGAAAATTGTACTTTAGTGCGTCGGTATCGTGGCCGGGCCCTGCAGTGATGTGGTGTTTCCTTTCTGAGCTTTAATACCTAAACTTAGTTTTATTAAGTTCCGTGATAATAATGATAAGCATTATATTAATGTGTTTATTAATTTATAAGATAAAATGACACAACACCATGAAAATACGATTAGTATCACTCACCCAAATGGAATAAATCAATAGATGATAGAAATAATCGCGTCAACCAAGTGTCACGTGACCACCGCCTGTCCAACAGTTAAGGTGCAAATACACTATAGAGTTTTCAGCTAGAGTTAATCTATCTACAGCTGTATCAGTGTGTAAACAGACGCTAGAGCACCCTAGCGAGAGCAGGTCTAATCTTTAGGCGAGATTTAGCTAGGGTGTGTAGAGTGATAGTGGAAACAGTTGTGAGAGCACATCAGTGAGTCTCTAGCTCTCACTCGATCGAACAAATAGACGAGCTGCTCTCGGCTGAATTGGCGAAGACTTAAAGTGGTGTGGGATAGAACCAAAACAGTAACTTTGATTGAATGTTTTGAAAGCTATCCCGAATTATGGAATGTCGGAGTTAAAGAATATCGATATAGGGATTTAAAAAAAAAGCAAAGGCACTGAAAAATATAACTGAATCTTTGGAAATGGAAGCGGCAGAAGTTAGTTGGAAATGACATAATCTTCGGTGCCAAATGAACTCGGAAATAAGGAAAATGAAGAAAAAGAAAAGTGGTGATGGAACAGATGACTTAAGTGTGGAAAAGTAATTGGGAGTTCTATGACAGTTTACATTTCATGGTTGGAAATCATGAACACAGTCCATTCTACCTAATTACTCTAGCCCGAAAGTCTATAGTGTACATATCAGATAGAGAAGTCTAGGTAGAGTCGCTCTTAAGATATTCTAGCTAGACACACTATAGAGAAAAATTCTGTTGTAATATACACATCGTTTAGAGAAGCTCTCGCTAGATTAAACGCTGTCTAGCTAGATTTTAATCTACAGTGTACTCGTACCTTTACGGACGCAAGTACATTGCGTACCCAACTACCCACGTTGAACCTCCACTCCAAGGACCACCTATTAGGACCTTGTTCCCGCGGCCACTCGGCTCATTCATCATTCATTACGATACCGAAATATATATATAATCCGCGAGTCGTTCCTTCTTTGTTCTCTCTAGCTCACCCTTACGCGACCCGAGAGAACAACAATAAAATTAAAACAACGAGAGGAGAAACGAGAATTTGTGTCTGACGTCTTTTATCTGTCAGGAGATCAGTGACACGTCTCATACGAGCTTAATACCTTATATTTACACACATGTCACAAAGTTACAACTCGTAGATAACAAGATATAAGTATGTTTGATAATTGTGTCCATAACTCAAAATGTTCACTTTTAAGGTGGGAACTAGAGAACGCGAATTAAGGCCAGTATTTTTGTAGTTTTTATATTATTATTATTATTATTATCATCATTAGCACCGCATACCTCTACCCTTTCGGGCTATACGCACTTACGCTAATGTGTAATGGTAGAGTGATTGTGAGATGAAATGGAGGACCTACAGTTTAACGCGGGATCCGAACCCCGGATAAGGCCTGGAATTTTACACATTCACAAGTTGTGATTAATACACGTCTTGTTAGAAGTGAAGGAAGGGTTTGTCATTCAGATAAATCTGTGCCGGGACCGAGAATTGAGCCTCGGACCCGCAACACAGAAATCCGACACCTTAACCCTAGATCGCCGGGTAACATGCAGTTATTATAGTAAAACTCTTTTTGTCCATAATAAATAAAATATTGCTCCAGTAGAAATACAGAGTTGAATTTTCTTAACATGGTGATATCATTATTAGTTGAATATCTGTCACGAGCATAGACGCATTTGATTCGATACTTTTTAAATGAAGAGAAAAAGTTGTATATAATTCGAGGACACTTATGTCAAATATTTAACAACTGTTGAGGTCACCATGAGCAAAAAATTAAACCAAATATTTCTACTGGAAGATTATTTTATTTATACTGCCCTTTTCTCGAATTCCCTAAATCCCCACCTTAACAGGGATCCACTCCGAATAAATCTTACCCTGGAATTTTAGTCACATCCATGACTTTACAAGATTGTTTTTTTCATTAAAAAGATGTAAAAACAACTTCCACATTTAAAGTCTCTATCCACAAAGTCATGTGACTTGACAAGTTGTGTCAATTTAAACATTTAAGGCCAACATTTTAGATTTATAAATATTTCCCCAGCAGGGGTTGGTAGTGTGATGGCTTACACCTCTACTGACATAACCGGGAGGGATTGAGCGCGATTCTGATGGACACATTACAGGGGATTTTTTTCGTTCAATAATGAGACTTACCCAAATCAGCGGACATTCAGAATAAGCGTCAAGCTCGTTTAATCTGGTTTGCCTGCGATTCGAAGACCGAAGTTTAAATCCCGGTCAAATGTACATCTACCCGCCTCGGTAGCGCAGTTGACTAACGCGTTAGTCTCGTGTTGAGCTAGACTGCCGAGTACGGGGAGATCTAGGTTCTAATCTCGGTCGGGTGAACTGGGGGGTGGTTTTTCCTAAATGGTTTTACACTCTCACTTCACGCCAATGTGGGTTCACTTTCTCTAACTTCAACCTTATAAACTCCTAATCAATTAGCGTAACTAGTGCTTAAGCGTATAGCCCGAACGGTTAGTAGGACGTGGTGCTAAAAAAAAGTGCATTTATTCTCGCCTTGTCTGGGGTATCAGAATTTAACTTTATAAATGGAGTAGGGAAGAAAAGTATATAATGCAGAGGAAATGTGCTCTCGTTCGCGTAGAGGGAGCATAAATCATTAAGGAAAAGCCACCCTAGGTAAACCAGACCAGTATTCGAACCATAATCTTCCCGTCATCGGCAGTTCAATCTATTGCGAAACTAACGTCTTAGACCAGTTGATCACAGAAGAAGGCCATCTCGAGTCTAAATTGTAGTTTAAATTATATCTTTGAAATCAAAGCTAGTTAACTCTAAACCGATATTTAAATATTTTTCAAAAATGGCTGAAATATTTTATTTTTTAAATGATAGCTGAGGAATATTTTACGTGACTAAAAAACAATAAGTCTGATTTTTTCGGAGACAAATTAATCTTAAGAATAATTTATTGTTGAGTGTTTTTTTAATAAATGGTTCGATACAGTTGCAAATCCTCTCATTTTGTGTATTATGCCTTCGAAGATCATTTTCAAAAATAGGTTTCGATTAAGCTACCCTTTATCATATTTTCCGCATAAAACACATCATCTTGTTAGTCACAATAATCACCCTTTATAAATAAATTATAAACCAAATTGTTCTAAATTTAATTATTTTTAATCGACCCTAAAATTATTTGTAACAATAAGAACGCATTCTTATTTATTATGAAGAACTAGTCCAAGATTCCCATTTTGAATACAATTTTCAAGGTAAATTGAAAAAAAAAATCCATACATACAGAATTGTAAGATCCACTTTTATGGATTTGTGTCCAAATAAAACGTTAAGATTCGTCATAATCCCAAACTCAATTTTTTTACGATCACAATAGGTCTCTTTGATATGAAAAAATAAAATTATATTTTAAAAACGGCTTTAACGATTCTTTCATATATTTATTTAAAGATTGTTTGTATTTTTTTAAAATGGTTATTCTTGTGAGGAAAACGTATCTTGGGTGACCTGGTGGTCTAGGGGTAAGGTGTCAGACTTCTATGCTGGCGTCCGGGGTTCGATCCTCGGTCCCGGCAAAGATTTATCTGATTACCAAACCCTTCCTTCACCTCTGACAAGACACCTTGTGAATGTGAGGAATGCCAGGTCTCCACCATGGTTCGGATTCCACGTTAAACTGTAGGTCCTTCATTTCATCTTACAATCACCCTACCATTACACATTAGCGTAAGTGCGTATAACCCGAACGGGTAGTAAGACGCGGTGATAATAATAATAATAATAATAAAAACGTATCTTTGGGTAGCTTACGTATCACTTATTAACACTGTGTTCTAAACTATAATAAACTATATTAGAAAGTATATACGATTGTGTCATACCATTTATTTGTTTTAATAAAAACAGTTTTGTCTTTTAAAGTTTAACTATTTTACATTAAAGCTTAAAAAGCTTTAACACTATTTACAAGAAGTTTCATTTTACAGTAGTACAAATAATGATTGTTCTAATAATAATAAAACACATAAAAGAGTAGATATCTATACATTTTTTAAAATATCTCCAAGAAAAGCAGAGTTAAGTTTTCAAATTGTGATAAATTGGGTATTAAACCTAGTTAAATATCTCTGTATATGTTTTATACCACTCAACCTGAATTCAATAAAAATACACATTAATAAAGAAGGTACCCCAGCTTTCCATCCACTTAAAAAAACAAGCATAACCGTTTTGATAATTAAAGTTAACGGGCCTCGAAAAGTAGGGTGCAATGAAAAGAAAAGACTTGTTCTTAAAAGTCCACTGTCCTCTGCTAAGCAGGTTGTTCCAACCGTAAGGTACAGGTGCCCAGTTCGTGACTCTGAGAGACCTTCCAGTCCGTTGCAAGGTCTGACGTTCAAGACCACATGACCGCCGGCGCTGTTCAAGTTGGGGTCTAAGGGGGATGGAAAGGGGACGCGAGAAAAGTCCAGTGTTTTATTTTGTTTTTTTAATAGCAAAACAAATTAAATATTGCTTCAGTACAAACATAAAATTCAATTTTCTAAACATGATGACTTCAAAATTTCTTGAATATCTGTCAAAAGTGTTATGAAATTTAATGACAACTTTTTCTCTCCATTTAAAAAAATGTGTTAAATAGTGCCACCATTCTCATAACTAATATTCAGAAACTGTTGATATCCACACGAAGAAAATTAAAATGTTTTGTACTAAAGCAACATTTTATTTATTTTGGTCAGAAAAGTTTTGCTATAAAAACTTTAAAAAAAAAACTTTTCTGGCGTCCCCTTACATCCCACCCATAAGTCATTCAGTTCTAAATCTTCTAAAGAGAATCAGCAGTGAGAGGAATAGGATACATAACAAGAGAAGGACGGCACACTAGTTATTATGGAATCAAATATTTTGTAAAAAAAACAAAAGCGAATTCGTGCCCGTGTGTGTGTTTTTATATTCATACCATAGCCCCTAATTTTGTAAGGCGTGCCAAAAAAAAACAGCATCTACCATACAATTATTTCAGAGAAAGGAAATAAACACTACAAATGTTTGCAACAGTGGGAAAAAAGCGATACCATCCTCCTCGTATTTGCATGTTAAGAAAGTAGAAATTTAAACTATCAACTTTTTTTTTAGCATCTCGATGTAAAAAACAAAAAGGATGAAGATAAGGCTTTATTTTATAAGGTCCTCTACTATAACGTGTGAGTTTTTAGGAAGGGTACATCCGTTTCAACCTGCAAAGTTCTTTTTAATCAGGTCATTTACGAACAATGTTAAGATGTTCACTATTTTACGATCAACTGGACTGGACTGCTTTTCACAAACTGTTCTAATAAACTTTATATAGGGCCTTTGAAAACGGAACAGAAGCACAGATTCCAAGAAAGTTTGAAGACTTTCATCATCAATTTATTACTGTAGCGGCGGAGCAGGGAGGACCCCGAAAGAATTTCGACCCCTTCGGAAACTGTACCATCTTTACTTATTCCGCTCTTTAAGTTATTCTTGAATATGATAGATTAATAAAAAAATTCAAAAACCGAAGCAATTTAAATAGAGTAAAAATGTCATCAATTTAACTGTTTAAAACACTCTTGGCCGGGCGCGTGGTCTAACCTGCTACTCTCGTAGTTGACTCTACTGCCGATGATGGGGAGATTGAGATTCGAATCTTGGTCTAGGGTATTGAGAGTGATTTTTTCCAATATTGTTTTCCACTCTCCCTCTACTCAAGTGCAAGCACATTTACTCTTAATTTAACCTTCCTAATCCTTAAAACAATTAGAGTAATTAGTACATAAGCGTATAACTCGAACGGGTAGTAAGACGTGGTGCTAAAAAAAACTGTTTAAAAATCACGTGTGTATGTGTCAGAAATATGTCTATGCTTTCGCTTATGAAACGGGAAATGTGCACATTTTTCAATATCAACTCAAAAGGCATCTTCAAATTCTGTCGCAAACTTCAATTTTTTTTATTTAAAGCCATTTAATACGTTTTTCGATGGCTGACTTAAGCTAAATCGCTCCACACGAGCCATGCCCAGTTTTTTTATTAGCACCACGTCTCAATAACCGTTTGGGTTATACTCATATATACTAAACTATTTTTTTAAAACGAGTAAATATTAATTTAGAATAAGTGTACCTGCATTTGCATTGATGGGAAGTGTAAAACCACCCTCAACACACCCGACCATGATTCAAAAACCTATCTCCTTGTCGTCGGCAGTGCAGTCTATTGCGAGAGTGACTACTTAGACCATTCCACCACCGAAACGGACCAGGCCACAGAGTCATAAGGCCATCGACGTAAACAAATAAAACGCATCGTCGTAATCTATAGTTTGGTCTCGTAATCGAAAAAATGGGTAAGTGAAGTCCCTTGTCCGTAAACAACTCTTTACTCACGGTATCTACAAGAAAGTATTCATTCTCTCATCTTTCTCTCTCTCCATTTCTTAAGAAATAATTGGATTGTTTTATCATCAGTAACTACCATTCGATTACAATCCCTGGACCTATACTTTTTCACATTGAGGAGGAGGCTTCGTCCAACGTACTCGACGTTAATACGTCCACTCATTAAAAACACGCACGAACACAACAAAAGCATCATTATAAAGAACCCTTTTTTTTAGATTTGTCCCCGTGAAAGGTAAAACCCCTCCTCCCACCATCCCACCGGAAAAAAAAGTATAGTCCGGATGAAAATAACGACACATAGAATTTTTCCCATCATCTCAGTGATTAGATGTAACTTTCTATCGATCGAATAGAAAGAAAAAAAAAGGTATAGTAACGTTTAGAAATTTTCTACGGATATTTAAAATGAAATGCATCTCTTCTTTTTAGTGTAACCAAAAATACTGTATTTTTCATATTAATGATTTAAAAAAATGCCAAACCATATGCGAAAAAAATCACTGAGAGTAGACACATCCGCATGATAATGTGAGAGGCGACTCTTGACTATCCGTGACGAATATTTGAAGACGGGGGACGGAGGGGTGTAAGTAAGAGGAGAGGAGACTTTCATCCGGACGGTAATCGCGACATCATGAGAGACGGCGTGACAGCCTCAAAGTGCATATGCGCGAGAAAATAAAACAAACGGCATCCATCATCAGGTAAAAAAAAAAGAGGGGTAGGGGGAAGACATGGCTGAAAGAAAGTTGAGACCACACGTGAAAGATCGTTTAATGGCCGTAAGAAGAAACATACAATTTTATAAGGAAACATTTTGGAGAGGGCTGGCGGAACGGACTTCGGCTTGGTTGACCGGTGCTGACCGGGACTGACTTAAATTATAAGCAAACCTTGCTTTAAGAAGAGGTAAACTTACAAACATGTTTGTTTTAATCTCTGCTAACTATGTTGTCAACGTTCAGAAATTAAAATAATTAACTTTTATTTTATTTTCAAATATACGTCAAAACTAATTCTGATAATCAAAGGCAGGACCCTTGGGTTAGTGCATCAATGCCCTTAGAACTGAGCAATTTTGCTTTGCCCGGGCTGATATTTTAAGGCGGGGATGGAAGGGAACGCGAAGGTCAGTGTTTTTTGTAGTTTTTATTGAGCATTATTCAAA
Organism: Timema shepardi; assembly: GCA_902151425.1. Classification (NCBI taxonomy): domain Eukaryota; kingdom Metazoa; phylum Arthropoda; class Insecta; order Phasmatodea; family Timematidae; genus Timema; species Timema shepardi. The sequence continues at coordinate 35,425 of CABFVX010003081.1, forward strand.
TATTGCTTCAGTAGAAACCTAATTTAATTTTCTTCGTATGGTGTTATAAACAGTTGTTGAGTATCTGCCAAGAGCATTAGACGAGAAATGAAGAGAAAAAAAATTGTCATTAAATTTCAGGACACCCTTGACAGATATTAAACTATTGAAGTCACCATGGGAAGAAAATTAAACTATTTCTTTAATGAAGCAATATTTACTTATTTAGGCCAAATAAATGTTTTGATATAAAAATTACAAACACATTTACCTTTTCTCGCGTCCCCTACAACTCCCCCTAAAGAGTCGTCTTCACCCCATAGATATCAACAAACTTAGGTAGAAAATACAACTCGAATCAGACGTCGCATCGTGGTGATATTTTCTAACTAGTGCTTTAAAAAACATGGGGGCTTAGGCCAATGGAACGGCTTTACCGTAATTTAATAAATATAACAAAATAAAGAAAGTCTTATTTTAAAACTATAAACCTGTTCACAAATTCGATTAAGCCAAGCATAAAACCGTAATTCAATGAGTTTTCTAGTTCTATTGTACTCCTCACCATCCTAATTCTGATATATTGGATAAGAAAACCATAGGACATAGTAGTCATGAATATATGCCACGTCTATAGTCTATGGGGAGGTTTCAGGAAGCTTGTATTGTATATGGATATTACCTAATTAGCTCATTTGGAAGTGCATTGGTGCTTTAAGCTAAAAGTGCAGAAGATACGTAAAAAAGATTGCATATAGTTTTTATTGGAAGTACTAGCTTTTGCCCGCGGCTTCGCTCGCGTTAATGTTTATGTTGTCAATAAATTCAGGTTGTCGGTCGACACAGTAAGTATGAAAATAAAAAAATAAAAACTTATTCAGGTTGTTGGTCAATACAGGTAGAGATAAAGAAACATACAAACTACACAATATAAATAAGGATTAAGTGTAGAAAAGAAGTAGTGGAGTTCAGCGCCATCTATCGGATTTTAGGAGTAATGAAATCTTAGTACATTAAATAGTACAAATCGATACCGCGCCATCTATCGAGTTGTTAAGTACTAAACGTTAAAGTCACTTTAGTAAAAATAATGTTTTTATTTGAGTCCATCCATTTTAAGATAGATGTGCCTAAAATAACTTGGGAACAGATTTTTATTAATCATTTTAAGATATATGTGCCTAAAATAACTCGAGAACAGATTTTAATTCGGGATATGAGATTTTCTTCCGGGATACCGCAGGTCCCTTTTTCTGTACTCCAGGCATCATGATGCAATTCATTTTCATATCAGTAGGCCTAGTTGTTATGCCGGACGACCATCTAAAAGTTGTTTTTTCTATCCCTCGGGAACCGTACTTTTTTTCTGGATGAAAGGTACCTTATGTCCTTTTCTGTAACCATGACAACGTGTATGCAAAATTTCATGATGATCGGTCGAGTAGTTTAGGCGTGAAAGCGTAACAAACAAACAAAAAATCAAACAAACAAACTCACATTCGCATTTATAATATTAGTTAGGATTTAACGCGCACTTTCTGAATCTACTGAATATATCAGCATACGATTTACAAAATAACTTAAATCCAGAATCGACACAACACCCCGCTTCTGAGAGTTGGTTTATCACAGTGAAAGGAGAAGCTCACATTTCACTCAAGAGCCCTGAGCTCAGTAGTGAGACAAGCTGCAGACTAGGTCGAGGTGTCTTGACTAAATATCGTTAAATAATTTAAATACCGGCATATGAGCGGCCCATTCCCGTGTCTGGACCATAGGTTTGGTCCGGAATGGTACCGACGGAGATATTTAGGAGCGTATTCATAGTCTAGTTCCGGGATTCAGCCAATCTCCCGGCATATGAACAATAGACATACAGTTCAGGTAAGATGTGGGATTGATTGACGTCCGAATAGTGACTATGTATTTGTATTAAACTTCATCCAGCTGTCAAACTAGTGAATATCAAGCTGCGTGAGGTATCAGACGTATTGTTCTAGGTTAATCTAGCTTGTAATTTGTGTGCTAATATGATCAGTGTGTTTAGAAAGTAGAATTTAAAAAACCGGCAAGGAAACCCCTTATACTCTGTTTGGCGTATCCCTCCGGTCAATTGCAAGGCTATAGCGACGGACAGTCAGTCGTGCTCCCGCTGGGGTCTTGGCGCCTTGGAGGAGAAAGTCCGCGGGGCCCCCCGTGGCGCGGCGGAAACCGGGCTTTACTGGTAAAGCACTACTTCAGGTTTCGTTAGAATCCGTAACTCCTTAAAAAAAATTAGTAAGCTAACGCAATAAGGGACTTAATACTTTTCGCCAGCTAATCTTTGTGCATCGGCATAGGTGGACACGCGACGCGGACTATAGCATCACACTCATCTGGTTAACCGGTGAATGGGAAGTTCGGGGGCTGGAATCCCCACCTGGTGGATAGGTGCTTTTTTTTGTTTTTTTCACTTTATTTACACATTTCCTTTAAAACACTAAATTTTTCTTATATACTTGTCGGTGTAAAAATGCGGACCACCTGTAATCAAAATATAAGCCATGTCGAAATGTTTGGTGACACTAAAGCGCACAAAAAACTATATTTACACAAATGAAAGATGTATTTTACAAAATTAACTTTAAAACAAATGTATCAAAAATATTTGATTTAAAGTAGAAGCGAATGATGAGGATGTCAAGATATAATATGTCACGCTTAAAAATATTATTCTAGTTTTAAAATATAATTATTGTCGATAATGAGATTAATTACTGTTGACAATTCAGCTCATCTTCTACTCTTCAACTCAAATATGTGTTCCGTTTTGTATCGTCTTTGATTTAGAGACAACATTACTCAGAATAATCCTTAATTATTTCGATATATTTTGAACATTTTATTAAATAGTATTCGTCTGTACAGAGATTTTTTTTAAAGCTATTTTGTGATAAAATATCCCATATAAATATCAGGAGTTTTTAAAAACAGTAATAGTAAATGTCCTAAGAAATAGTAAACAAGGGAAGTCCTAAAATAATGGGTGACCTGGCGGTCTAAGGGCAAGGTGTCAAGACTCTGTGCTAGGGGTCCGGGGTTCAATCCTCGGTCCTGGAACAGATTTATCTGATTACCAAACCCTTCCTTCACCTCTGACAATACGTGTATTAATCACAACTTGTGAATGTGGGGAATTCTAGGCCTCTACCGTGGTTCGGATCCCATGTTAAACTGTAGGTCCTCCATTTCATCTCACAATCACCCTACCATTACACATTAGCGTAAGTACGTATAACTCGAACGGGTAGTAAGACGCGGTGCTAATAATAATAATAATAATTTACCTAAAAGAGAATCAGCAGCACTAATGAAATAAAATACGACTGTCGCAGCTTCTTTTTTAAATGTATTTAATGGGAGCAGGAAGCAGAGATGACTCGAAGAAAAAAAAAGTTAGGTTCAAACCAATAGAAGGGTCATAAAATTAACGATTTTCAAAAAATTATCAATAAAATAACTGCAAATGGACGACAAAAAGACGTTTACATTCGTGCAAGAAAAACGAACGAGACTCTAAAATTAATTTCCTTGTTTGAACTGTAACAACGTTCATTAGAAGCCCGTCAGGGAAAAGACACGAATTCAAATGAAGGTGTTCTTTTCGGACATGCACTAAAAACGATAATATCTAGCCTCGAATTTTAACAAATTCCACGAAGAGCGGAGAGTGATTGTGAAAGGGGGGGGGGGG
>CABFVX010003081.1:39194-68109 GCA_902151425.1 Timema shepardi
GGGGGGGGGGGGTTGTTACTGCTAGAATATTTATTTATCCGACCAATTTCATCCCTTGTTATCCGGAAGAGCGCGCTTGCGCAAAGGGCGTCAGCGGGCCGAGTTGACTGACGGGCCTGTTGCCATGGAAACTGTAACTCCGTCACCATGGTAACTACCGGCGCCCGCCCACCGGAGCGCCGCCCAACAGAGGCGCCCGACTAACTTTCGGCGGGAAACAATGACTGAGTGACGGAAATAGTGAGAGAGTAGCTCCGACAGTTGGTGTAGAAAAAACACATTGTTACTTTGATGGGAAAACTTTTTCTCGTGTTTTATTGTTGATACAATCATTGACAGTTAATTTAAATTAGCTATTTACGACGCGAATGAAAAAAACCCATCTAATGTGGGTCTCAAATTTACAGTTGCAAAGAGAAACCCCTTCTGGCGAAATATTAGCTGTGATATTTTTTCAGTTGATTCCCTTTAGTGGGATGGATATGAAACTAGTTGTGTTTAATCTATTAAAGTTGTTTTATAATTACAAGGCAGTTTAAATATTCTTTAGTCACATTAATAAACGACCTTAGATTGATTTTACTAGCAGCCTTTTAAGTTTTAACTCACGAAAGCTTTAGAAAAGGGAATTAACTATCGTTGTCATCAACCTCAATAATTATTACACTTTGTACAAGACAAAACAATAAAAGTATAACCTTCTTCAGTGGCCACATCGTATAAGATGTCACTCTAGTAATATACTAAGCTGCTGGTGGCAGAGAGATCGGGGTTCAAATCCCGGTTGGGTATATTTAGGGTGGTTTTCCCTAAATTGTTTCCACTCTCTCCACGCAAATACGAATACACTTTCTCTAAATTAACCTTCCTCATTCCTTATTCACTAGCGTAATTAGTATGCTTGTACATAACCCTAACAGGTATTACGCGATGCTATTAGAAAGTGTATACTCTCAAAAAAACAAAAAAATAGAAAAAAAAGTAGAATATACAGCTGTCATTTATAATTGTCTAGGATTTTAAAAAAACTAGGTAGTGGAATTGAAAAACCTGCAATTGAAAAGTTGACATAATAACTTACAGTATTATTATTATTATTAGCACCACGTCTTACTACCCGTTCGGGTTATACGCACTTACGCTAATGTGTAATGGTAGGGTGATTGTGAGATGAAATAGAGGACCTACAGTTTAACGTGGGATCCGAACCACGGTGGAGGCCTGGCATTCCCCACATTCACAAGATGTCTTGTCAGAGGTGAAGGAAGGGTTTGGTAATCAAATAAATCTTTGCCGGGACCGAGGAGTGAACCCCGGCCGCCAGCATAGAAGTCTGACACCCTACCTCTAGACCGCCAGGTCACCAACTTACAGTAGAACCTCATTAATACGGACCCTATTGAACCGGACTTCACTTAATTCAAAGAAAACAGAAGAAGATCAGTAATAGTTTTGAACCTGTTAGTGTCATGTGACGTAAGTATGTATGAACCAAGACAGTCATAATAAAGGTGGTTGGTTTTTGTATGGGCTGTTTTAATTGTACCTTGCCTTATTTTAAAGTTTATTATTTTTAATCTGGACTTTCGTTCATTCATACAACTTCGAGCCCCCAATTAATCCGGTTTGATGAGGTTCTGCTGTATTCTAATTTGCTAATGTCAGGCGCTGATTACGATTTTGATGTTTTTTTATTTATTATATCTATGTGTGGAAGAAGGAAGAAGATAGTGGAGGATTTAAAGCTACTGCACGAGCATTTATATGAATATATAGTAAGAATAGGTTAAGTGAAACAAATCCCTATTACACCCGATCAGAATCGAACAATCACCGCCTTCTTTCCAACCTTAGATCATAGTCGGACGTTCTAACAGCTCATCTACTAGTGCATGTGACTTTGTGACACAGAAATTACCAGCAGGAAATTCAAAGTTAAGTGCGGTGAAAATGTTCAATGCAGCATAACACAATATACCGTAGTAGTACCGTGTTCAACCACTGTACATCCCAAGACCCTCAACCCACCAACTTAAAAAAAAAACGGGTTAAAGAGAAACTACCATAAAGAGAAATACGGATACAGAAAGAAACCTTGGATACATTTTGTTTTGTACCGATTTTGTAACGCCTTAATGGTGTGCAAGTGAGCAATGAATTATTGAATTATTTTTAAACCGCCTCGGTGGCGTAGTTAGCTAACGCGCAAGTTTCGTGTTGAGCTAGACTGCCGAGGACGGGGAGATCACGGTTCGAATCTCGATCAGCTGAACTAAAGGTGTTAGTCCCTAAACGGTTTTCCACTCTACTTCCACAAAAATGCGGGTTCAATTCCTCTATATTCAACCTTCCCAATTCCTAACCCATTAGAGTGATTAATACTTAAGCGTATAGCGTGAAAGGGTGGTAAGATGCGGTGCTAAGTATTATTATTAAATATTTTTAATACCCCGCTTCGATGACCTCATGGTCTAAGCCGCTATTATCGCAGTAAGCTAGACTGGTGATGAAGGAGATAACGAAGCTGGAATCTCGGTCGGGTGTAATTAGGTTGGTTTTCCACTCCCCATCCTACAAATTCGGGTACAATTCATCCAAATATATCCTTCCTAATCCCTAAAATCATTGACGTAATTAGTACATAAGCATAAAAACCAAAAGGCTACCATGACGCGATGCTTTATATATAAATATATACACAGTATATATATATAAATATATACACAGTATATATATATAAATATATACACAGTATATATATAAAAATAAATACATTACATTTTTGGCATTTTATTCTGGCTGTTAAGAACCTAATTCTACTCTCTTGATTAACCAACTTTTGTTCTAAAAGAGATATTGTTGGAAACCTGTTATAATACTTTCTTTGTTACATAAAAGATGCATACTACCGTGTTTATTGAAATGTAATCATTTATAAGAACATTTTTATTAAATATATATAAAAATAAGTTATTTTTTATAGCAATGAAAATTATAAGAAAGGCAATCCAATCAATCAATAGAGTGACTCTTTAGACCATGAGGCCGCCGAGGTGGGTATATATCCTAACTAATTGTTAATTACATTATTACCCGCTTCGATGGCCACATGGTCTAAGGCCCCACCCTCACAATAACCATTCGGATGTTTTGACGGTTGCTTTTCCTAATTGGTTTTTCCATACTCCTTAAACGAAAATTAGGGTATAGTGCCTTTAAATTCAACCTCCCTATCTCTTAACTCACTAGTGTAATTATTACACACACGTTTACCCTAAACGGGTTGTAGGATGCAGTGCTAAAAATTATGTGTGTGTATATTTATAAATAGGACATACCATATAATGAGCATTGAATCCCAGTTGTACCTCCATTATTTTATTTTTCATTATTATCTTCACCACGAGAGTTATTAACCACTTAATCTAAAAGAAAAGGAGGGAGGGGGGAGGGGGATGAAGAGGGTAATGCGGAGGAAGTGTAGGCCTACCCGTATTAACGTAAAGAACGGATGAATCAAAGGTAGAAAATAGCATCACAGTGCACCCAGTAGAGAATCCATCTTGGATATCATCGTCGCCCGCAATCTGGTATGTGGTGAGAATCATGCCTTAGACCATGTGGCCAGCGGTACGGGTCCACTATATTCTCTTTGGAGTGCTGGTGTAATTTTTCAACGCACACTTGAGTTATTGCGTTAAGTATACGAGGACTCGTCAGATGGAGTAAAACAAAGTGGCAACAAGTGTGTGTGTGTGTGTGTGTGTGTGTGTGTGTGTGTGTGAGAGAGAGAGAGAGAGAGAGAGAGAGAGAAAGAGCGCTAAATAAGGTCGACCGAAAAAGAGAAGCAGAAGAACAAACAAAGAGAATAGCGTCTCATAATAATAGATGTCAGAAATAAGAAGTGGATGAGCACTAAGATGTAATGGAGTACTGTGTAGAGAAAGGTAAGTTTGGAATATAATATATACAGCAACAAAAATGCTTTGATGTTGAGAAAAAAAATAACTTTCATTTTAATTATCTTATCACCTGCATATGTGGGCACACGGACTAAATGTCAAGCTCATCTAGTCCGATCTTTTGGTGACTGGGAGATCGGAGTTCGAATACAATCCGGGTATAACAGAACTAAATAGTAGGGTACACTTACATACTCTTTTATATATAAAAAAAACCTTTTCTAAAAAAAAAGCTCGTAAGATCTGTGAAACGAAATAATATACATTGTAGCATAAACACTCCACCGAATAGTATTAATGGAATAATATGCATTGTTACAGAAACATTGGTAGAAGATTAACATATATGCCCACCAATCAGCAGAGCAATCAATTTCAATGTGCGCCATTATATATTGCTCAGAAACTATTGATAATATACACAAACAAATTAAACAAAATCTTTTTACTTTTAATAGTACGCCTAATACAACTGTACAATGAAGAATTAATTTGTATATGAAATAGTTGAGGTGATGATATCATAACAGGAAAGTTCCCACCAGATTCCTACAATAGACTACGGTCCTTCCTACCAGACTCCTACAATAGATTACGATCCTTCCTACAGACTCCTACAATAGATTACGGTCCTTCCTACCAGACTCCTACAATAGATTACGATCCTTCCTACCAGACTCCTACAATAGATTACGATCCTTCCTACCAGACTCCTACAATAGATTACGGTCCTTCCTACCAGACTCCTACAATAGATTACGGTCCTTCCTATCAGACTCCTACAATAGATTACGGTCCTTACAACCAGACTCCTACAATAGATTACGGTCATTACCACCAGACGCTTACAATAGATTACGGTCCTTACCACCAGACTCCTACAATAGATTACGGTCCTTACCACCAGACTCCTACAATAGATTACGATCCTTACCACCAGACTCCTACAATATATTACGGTCCTTACCACCAGACTCTTACAATATATTACGGTCCTTACCACCAGACTCCTACAATATATTATGGTCCTTACCACCAGACTCCTACAATATATTACGATCCTTACCACCAGACTCCTACAATAGAGTACGGTCCTTACCACCAGACTCCTACAATAGAGTACGGTCCTTACCACCAGACTCCTACAATATATTACGGTCCTTACCACCAGACTCCTACAATATATTACGATCCTTACCACCAGACTCCTACAATATATTACGGTCCTTACCATCAGACTCCTACAATATATTACGGTCCTTACCACCAGACTCCTACAATATATTACGGTCCTTACCACCAGACTCCTACAATATATTACGATCTTTAGCACCAGACTCCTACAATATACGTATTACGGTCCTTACCACCAGACTCCTACAATATATTATGATCCTTACCACCAGACTCCTACAATATATTACGATCCTTACCACCAGACTCCTACAATATATTACGATCCTTACCACCAGACTCCTACAATATATTACGGTTCTTACCACCAGACTCCTACAATATATTACGGTCCTTACCACCAGACTCCTACAATATATTACGGTCCTTCCTACCAGACTCCTACAATATATTACGATCCTTACCACCACTCTTACAATAGATCATCTCAGCTCAGAGTTACTCGAACTTGAAAGACCTCTTCCTTCAGAACAACGTTGAGTTAGGTTCAGGGCTCTCGAATAAAGCCGCTACTGTTGTGAGAGCTTTATTGATCGTGCGCTGTACAGTGTACAGTCGCTTGGCAGACAGAGTGGCACCCCTAGTCTGGGGGGATGCTTTTGGAACGCCGCCCAATGACCACCACCCCAGAGGATCGAAGACACTTTGGAACCCGCTTCAATGGTTTAAGGCATCACATTCGTGTTTTACTGGCCTATTGATGACTGGGAGATGACATAGTTCGAATCCCGGTCAGGTCTACTGAGGGTGGATTTTCATAAAGTTTCCCACTCTCCTTTCACGAAATTGCAGGTAGATTACGTCTAAAATGCTTCCTTCCTCATCCCTACCACATCAGGGTAATCATCATATCTATGCGTGTAACCTGAACCGGTATTAAGATGCGGTGATTATAAAAAAAAGTAATTATTAGCAAACATGATTTTATTAGGGGTAAAATTGCGGTGCTTTCTCTCTCTCTCTCTCTCTCTAACTAATAATCCACCGTTAAGAAACTAACAGTTTGTAACCTGTGTGCAAAGTAAGTTCTTAACAAATTATTCCACGTCTTGCGATCCGTCATTTACTCATTTTATTACATTTTCTTATCGCCACGTTGAAATGCCCGTTCGGGTTGTAAATATATGTAATAATTTACGTTAGTGTTTTATAGATAAGGAAGGTTGAATTTATAGGTAGTGTATCTACATTTGCGTGGAGTTAGAGTGGAACTTTAAAAAAAACTTAAGTACCCCCGATCGAGATTAGAACCCTGATATCTCTTGAACATACGCAGTCCCAGTCTATTGCCAGAGTGAAGCCTTATACTATTCGACCACCGAGGCGGGTTAGTTACACTCTATTTAAAAGTGTTTATACAAGAAATAAAATATCATGTAAAATTTAAAAAAACTACGTTTGTTTTAAAGCTATGAAATGTTGAATTCAGAAATCAAATAGGTTAGGGTCTAACTAAAAAAAACTAAGCAAATAGTCAAAGCTATTATGTATACGTTTACTGAGGATTTACTCCATCTAGATATAATATTCTGAAAATTGAAACATGAGAACTGGACACGAGAATCGAACCCGAGACCTTTGGATTAGTACGCCAATGCTCTGACCACTGAGTTATCCGGGAATCGTCCCGTACCCAGAGTCATTCTTCACTATACTAAGCCAAAGGTCCCGGGTTCGATTCTCGTGTTCAGGTTTCATTTTTAAATTTTCATAATATAATATTTATTTTTATGTATTTAAAACAAAGTATAGCTAGTCCCAACTAGTAACATAACGGTGGCTTGGTGGTCTAAGCCATTAGTCTCTCTAAGGTACTATCAGCCTTAACAAGGGAAGTTTGGTTCGATTCCCGAACAATGAGGATGCTTTTAAAATATCTCCACGCTATTAAGAGGTATAGTTCCATTCAAACTTCCTCCTGGTTCTTACCTCTTAGATTAAATCGTTGTATATACAAATTTAAAAAAAAGTAAACAGAAGATCAAAATACGATATTGTAGTTCTAGTTTTAACATTGAAATATGAAACAGAGATCCCAAAAAGTTGTTAAAAATTAAATTATCCCCTCAAAACCTTTTCTTGGAGGCAGGCTAGGAATTGTGTGTTTGGTAAACTCTTTGGTACGTATGCAAGAAAGAGGCTGAGAGAAACAGAAGTTGGAGTAGATTGGGAGTGCGATCTTTTGCATCAAAGTAGATAGAAAATCAACTCATCTTCGACTCGACTTCACCTTATGTTTCACTCAGTATCGTTCTTGATTATGGACCTTTATTTCTTAAAAATAGGTTTTACTCCCAATTTGATACAATAGATTGTTTAAATGGCATTTGTGGATTGTCTTCATTTTTCAATAACGGGAATGAAGTTATTTATATCCGCTTATCTGTGTTTACATCACCATGACAGTCACATCCACAGCACTTGTTACTTAAAATTTAGGTAAAAGAAATAAACACAACTATAATATGTGATCGGTCCTTCCGGTAATCGAACCCAAATACATTTAGATCAACCGGTAACATGCTTCCGAATGAACTAATCTGTTGTATCCTAGTTGTAAGAGCTAATTAATGACCTTAAAGGTTTACGGCTTCCATCCTCATGTTTAGATGTGTATTTTTAACTTAAATTTGAGTTGAGTGATGTTTGAATTTTTTTGCTCGAGATAATGAGTCAACAACACAAAGTGGTATATACTACTACCCACACATCGCTGACGCCAAGGTTGCCTACGCGCCTTAACTCACGGCGGAATAGACGCAAAACGTCCCAATCATAAATTTAACTATTAACAAATTTACGTAGTTAATTTTTATTTGACCTTTTTTTTATTTACACTTTCTGAACCAATATATTATGTCAGTACATCACTTATAACACTAACTTGAATCTATAACAGACAACATCAAGCCCCCAGGCCGATAATTCATCAGTGTGGAAGAGGTGACCCACATTTTAAACAATGATAAATATTTCGGCCATAACGGGAATTGATCTCGAAACCAGATAAGAAATGTAAAATTCAAATTTAATTATTTTTCACCTATTTCAAAATGGAACGAATGCATACGCGATGTACCAAGTTCTAACTGTGCGAAGGACGGGTCAAAATGCTAGAATGTAAATAAAATTAAAATAAAGTTACAGTAAAATTCTAGCAGAAATAAACTCTTTTGGCAGCCATAAAAATGACTTAACAATGTTCACACATGTACACGTCAAGTCATGTGATTTGCAGTTGTCACCTTTGATGTCTATTGTAAATAATGAACCAATGGCACTGATGATTCAATAAGGTGAAAAATGACACACCTGGACCTTTGACTTTGCACACCAATTCTCTCTTCACCCTTGAGCACTGACCAACAAGGATGCTCTGTGGTTGAGGATTAGCGCACAAAGCCAAAGGTCCCGAGTTTGAATCCCATGTCCAGGTTGTCATTTTAAACTCAATTGAATTTGATTCAGCTCTCTAAACTGATCCTGTGGATAACCATCACGTACCAGTTTATGATACATATTACTTAATAATACTGTATTGTAAAATGTTATATAAAGTCTGTTCACCGTGGGAATTGTTTTCTGAAAGGCCTTTTTCTCTACCAGAAATCTATTATTTAGTAGGATGTTGGTAGGGAAAAAGACCTTTCAAAGAGTAATTCCTACCGTGAATGGAGTATATGTCGACCTCAAGAAAATATGTTTGTATTTTCTAAAAGGTTTTTCCTACCAAAATATTACTATACGAAGGATGAAATTGTGTTTTTTTTATTTGTTGCTGTGTTAGAAATGAATCTCACGCATGGCTGTACAGAGTTCCCCAACAGTGGGCGGCAAACATTCCAGAAGAGATGCGGGTAACCACACGACCGCAGCCCATGGTCAGCGGCCGCACCGACGTAACCAGAATCGTAACGCCGTACTAGGCTCTCAAGAAAACCTCTTCGACACTATTGGTTATGTATATATATTGAAAGCGTAGAGGCCGAATTTGTGTACCTGCTTTGAAGAATATCATAAGCGCAATCTCTGAACTCCATATGGCAACACCACTTGTTGACATTAGACTAACCCAACCTAACCTTACCAAACCTAACCTAGCACCAAATAATGAAAAGCTATTACTGTTTGCATATTTAAGAGAGTTACATTCAACGTGATATCACATCCTCGCCACCCCTGTGGGCACAAGATGTTTTCCATGTCGCCACACTATGGAGTTACAAGTTACAAGTTAGATACAAGGTCTGGTTAACTTTTGATACATATCTTAGTGCGTTTTTGATGAAAGCTTTCTCCCTCTTGTGCGATTTAGATGTTTTCCGGGTTGTTGAAATAAATTAGAAGAAATTAACATGATAGTCTTTATGATAATATTGTGAGACGTGTGTCAACGTGTATAGTCTGTTAACGAAAACTCTATAAACCTTTTCAACTTTTCTTGGTCACTGCTTCTTATTACCCGTTCGGGCTATACGCACATTTACTAACTAAGCTATTTTATGGATGAGAGAGGTTAAATCTTAGTGAATGTGTACAAGCATTTGCGTTGAGTGAGAGTTTAAAACTGTTTCGGAAAAATCCCCCTCAGCACAGCCAACCTGGATTCGAACCTTGGTCTCCCCATCATCGGAAATCTAGTATATTGTGAGATAACGCCTTAGTACAATGTGACCACCGAGGTGGGTTTCTGAAAGTTAAAACTAAACTAAAAACTCCAGCTTCATAAATAATAATACGTAAGTCTTTTACACTTTAATTTATGATGTTATTTTTCATTGTGTTAATTTAACATCATGGTTGTTACGAGCAAATATAAATTATAGGGACTAAGACAGTGAGTGAGAGAAATTCAACCGCATTAGAGTGGAGATAATAGGAAAAAATTCGAAAATATATTCTCGGTACACTTTGTCGAGATTTGAACTTAGCTCTAACGTCAGAGGCAGTACAGTCTATTGTGCGATTGACGCTGTAACGTGTTTTTAAATACATATGAATAGGCAATAGTAAAAGGTTATTTGGTACTTCAAACTCTAAAAAAAGGGCCCATATCACCGTAATCATGGCTAGATACGCATTAAGTAATTTATTCTATAAAGTACACAATTAAAATTAAATAAACTTGAGGTACAGTATTAGAAAATAAATTGTCAAAATAATTAATGAAGGGCTACTTAGAACAGTTTTGAATGTGCAGATTTATTCTAAAAATATAGTAGAATATATTACAGCACACATAAAAGAGGGCCTGTATATATAATTAAAACAAGTTACTATTACAACTTAATATTGCGTCATTCATCAAACTCACGAATATTATAAAATAATTACCTCATTTATATGGGTCTAAGATTAATTTCTTTAGGTGTTAAAGATGATATTTTGATTTTACAGTAATTTTAAAGTAAAACGTTTAGTGACATAATTTATTATTCAGAGTAAATAATATTAATAATTTAACTATACTCAAACACGAAAACAAGCAACAAATATTACACAAAATAAAACTTTTAAGCAATTAAAAAACAGTTAAGTAAACTTAAAATGAGGGATGATAATATATTAATAGTAACCGATAGCAAATATTTTTTCTTCAAACATTGATGAAAGTCATAAGAATAAATTTTTGAAAATAAATTATAATAGAAATTGTCCAACTAGTTCAAATTTCAACCGCAGAGCCCTTAATGACTATTTAAACCTCACATTACGTATTTAAAACCGGTATTAAGGAAATATATATATATATATATATACTATGATAAATAAAGTCCGTTCACCGTAGGAATTGTTTTCTGAAATACCTTCTTCCTTACCAGAAATCTATTATATAGTAGGATATTGGTAGGGAAAAAGACCTTTCAGAGAGTAATTCCTACCGTGAATGGAGTATAGGTGAGTGAAAAACGTAAGATTAGGAGCTCGCCTGACACGCATGTCGGTTAAAGTATGGTGATTAGAAAAAGCGTGTGTATGTGTGTTGTGGGTTGACTACATGCTTGTAATAGGCGCGGGTTTTAAAGATACCTGTCAACGAGGTAGCCAGGGGAAAGGTGGTGTAATACAATCCAATTTTCCCAATAATAACATTATCGGACAGCTAGAAAATACCATAAATATTCTTTCACGTATTCATACGTTAAGTCATGTGATCTGCTACTGTAAATTTTAATAGATAATCAATAGTTATAAGATAACACGTTAATAATATATTAAAATTTTATATATATATACAAATTGTGACCAAAATTGATAAGAACATCGCAATCACTTCGAAAAGGGGGATTGGCTGACGCCCGATTATCGATTATATATTACCTTATTTATTGAAACACCCACGTACTTTGTATAAAAATATATTTAATAAATATAGGCCTACTAATAATTAATAATATATAAAGATAAACTATGTTATCGCTAATATAAAGTTATTTTTTCTGTTGGCAATTTTTTTAACACCTCGTATTACTAGCCGTTCGGGTCTTACGCATATGCATTTATTACGCAAATGTGCTTAGGGATACGTAAGGTTGAATTTAGAAGAAATGTACTGGCACTTGTATGAAGAGATAAAGTGGATTAACATTTAAGAAAAAAACATCTGAAGTGCACTCGACCGGGATTCGAACTCTGATCTACCCATGGTGAGAGCGATGCTTTAGACCACGGTAATGGTTGGCAATAAAACTAAATAGTTATTCTTTCATTGCAATGAAATGTCTTGGACTCTTTACCCGTCCGAGCTCTTCGTATATATTTACATGAACGTATAGGAGTGAGGAAGGTAAAACTTAAAGAAGGAATGCACCCGCCTTTGCGTAGAAATAAAAAGAAAACGTTTACAAGGGGAAGAAGAAACAAATATGCTCGGCTGAGATTCGAAACTCTATCTCCTCCTTTCCCCGGCAAACCAGATTAGACGAGATTAACCCCCCTTTTTTTCGCGCGTGCTAACTGAGCCAGGAGTTCCGGGTTTGGTTCCCATCATGGCTGAAAAATGTATAATTGGTGAAATATGCGAGTTTCCCCTTTCACATTGATGAAGTAATAAGTCGCTTCAGAAAGTAAACGATAAACAATTCCCTTAAAGCAGTAGGGGGGGGGAATTAGTTCACTGCTAAAATTAAGCCACGCCAACGTGCGACTATAAGTTGTGGGCCTGCGAGGTGGTGTGGAAACACTTGTAATCAAGTGGTGTATGTGGATCTATCCGTGTGTTGCAAGGGGTAGCAGCAAACTCTCTGCTAGGAGGAGGGGAAGTATAGGTGGTAAAGGGGGGAGGGGCGGAGGTGGTACCGACTTGCCTCGAGATATATCACGTCAACTTGCTCAGAGCTGCGGCATAGCAATGCGGACAAGGGGCGGCGCAACCCACAAAGTTTATATTGAGTGAGATACCCACCTCCCACCCGGATCCCTTTCACCCTTCCTTGTTCGTCACGAATAGGAAATGTTAACCAGAGGGGGGGAAACCAAGTTTGTTTTGTTTTATTAATGAGGTTACCAAGAAAAAATAGCCTTTATAACAAATGAATTGACAACGTTAGTGGTTTAATTAAACATTTATATTTTTTAACTGCTCTCCGAATTTGAACAGAGTAATGCGACTAGTAAAGATAAATAAGGAAATCGGCTCTCATACGCGCGGTGGGGGGAGGGGGGTACACCCAGCCGAGATTCGAATATCATCCTCCGCGCCAGCATATCAGACATGACAATCTTAGGATACAGAATGCCAGGTGTTGAATTGTTTTTAAATGTACCAAAAAATCACCCGGGAAGGGATTAGGATACCAGTTGCAATGATCGACACGTAGATCAATAACCATCTTCTTATCCGATTTCCCGGCGATGTTAAGGTCAGAGTTCAAATCCCGTACGGGTTTATTGGACGGTTTTATTCCACTATTTTTCAATTTCCCTTCACGTAAATACTGATACACCGCCTTTAAAATCCTACATTCCTAATCTCATCATCGTAAATATGTGAATAAACCGAACGGGCATAAGGCACAAAGCACTTAAAAAAAAGCCTGGAAAAGCATCCAAAGGAATATTGGTCACCTATTCACCAGACAAACGAGGGCTTCAGTTCCCTCCTAAATAAGTTGTGCTACCGATTTCTATAACTCAAAAAAAATTCGTCGACCCCGGCTGGGTTTGAACCCACAAACATCCGATCCTGGGGCGAGCACTTTACCCCCGGACCAACGAGGTTATCAAGTGAACATATTTTCTGTTAATTTTAATATGACAAATAAATTAATTATTTCCAAAATTTAGAATCCTAGAATGTCTGATTTAGACCAATCAAAATGTATGCAAGGGGAAAAAACACCCAAAGAAGAATATCGAGGGCTACAAATTGAAATTTAAAAAGGCGAAAATAATTAAAATATATCCTAGCTATATATTTTGATGGAAGTTTGTCAATTTCGCTCGACATCTGATGTGATCCTCACTGGTGGTTTAGGTGTCAGTCGACAACGGGGTTTGTATCCCAGTCGGGTGAATTGGTCAGTTTTTGCACAGTTAGAGAGTAATAGTCTATATTAACCACGTTATAAGGAAGTTAGACAGTAATAGTCTACACTAACCACTTTATAAGACAGACAGTAATAGGGTCAGTTTCATAGTCAAATTTAGTACGCCTCAAGTGCGGCGCTACACTAAGTACATGACGACACCTACCTAAACCAGAATGGAATGGGCCGTTCTCGCATAGGAAACTGGCCCATTCCACACTGGTTTAGGTAGGTGTCGTCTTGTATTTAGCGTAGCGCCGCACTTGAGGCGTACTAAACTTGACTATGAAACTTGCCCATAGTCTACATTAACCAATTTATAAGGCAGCCTGCCAGAACGTTGAGAAGTTCTAAAACCACGCGTTATTGTAAATGTTGTTTATTATCTCAAAATATGGTTCGTGCCAAAGAGGAGGGGGGAAGTAGCAACATGTCCCTATAGTTATATAAAACCTTATTTTCAGTTTTATGAATATCATTTTTAAATCCATAAAAATGTGAAAATGACTAATTTTCAACGTAGCATGCAAAAAATTCGTGGACGGGTGTTAAATGGAATGATGGGAAACCCATCTAGCCTTTCTTAAATAGGCTACATAAATATTTTTAGCAGTCACAATATAACTTTTAGTAAAATTAAATATAGTTGAAACACTGTTTCGGCACGCAAAGTTATATGTCCCAGATTCAATTCTGTGTCGTTTTTCAATTATTTTTCTCAAAATGAAAAATATGACCAGAAATGACAGCAAATATAATTTTTACTCCCAGAACATTTTAAGATGAGGATATTTCAGATACTGGTTTTGAAGCTCCATAAATATAATTCTTTTGAGAAATACCACTTTTTGAGGATATATCCCTTCAAATAAGCGGCACCCTTAAATAAAAAGACAAAAAAAAACTCCATTAAAACTACTGTAAAAGCATGTTCCCTCCATCTTCCTACACGAGGGACTTATCGCCTGGACACCTGTAAGGCGGAAGTGCGAGTTCTAGGTGGACATCCGGTCGTCGCGGATGTGTTGACTTGTTCAGGAAGTTCGAGTAGAGCTAGGGTTGAGGGGGAGCAGGCTTGCACTCTATAATCGTCGCGGCGAGCATTGTTTCCGCAGGTTGACATTGACCTTAACCGCGTCATGGAGTCCACACAATCCACTCCTCTCTCTCTTTCTCTCTCCCCAATCAGACGCGCTAATCTAAATAATGCATTTATATGTTATTTACAAGAAGGGATACGGGGTGTGTGTAAAGGAGGGGGGGAGGGGATATAGTTAGGCAAATATTCAAGAGAGGGAAAGCTCGTAGGAGTTTGTCTCGTTTTACCTTTATAAATTTTAATTATTATATATATATAATTAAAATTAAAACTTTCAAGACATCAAATAAAAAATAGTGTTTTAATTAAGACATTGTAAAAGTATCTATGGATACATATACGTACATATATATGGAAATATCTTGACAAATTATATTATAGATGTATAAATGTGCTGTTAACCTATTGTTTTGGTTCCAGTGTGTTGGGTAAACACATCAAACTGACCCCATACAATGAATTTACCGATTATTGAATAGTAACTAAGACCAAACTCAGGAAAATTATATGTTTTGTTCCCCCATCTAAAATTGAATTATATATATATATATATATATATATATATATATAAATATATATATATATATCCTGAATAAAGATAGATTCTATGGTAAATATATGAACCAATATATTATGTATAATGTTTCCGTTCGTTTTAATCAGACACAGACACCAAATGTTTACCCGAAAATTTCAAAAAACAAAACAATTTCTTTCAACAGCAATTTCTCAAATTGAGTTGGTAAGGAGAGAGTGGATTTAAATATTACGTAACTTTAGATGCAACCCGAAAACTTGCCAAGCAAGCGACAGCCACTAACCCCCCCCCTCCCCCCTTCCTCAGACCCTTGCGACGGAAGTTCACTCCCCACGATGTGAGAGGGTTGAATCAACTTACTCCTGGAAGCAGGAAATTGGCCCGAGGCGTCTCGGGACAGAAGGTAACTCAAACAATCCGACAGGGACCACAAGGTCAAAGGTCAACTCTCCCCGACCTTTCCTTCACCAGTGGGTCGTACGTAAGTGATCAAGAAATAAGATAGTATATTAAACTTTGTGTGAGAGAGAGAGAGAGAGAGACTTTAAACCAAATTTGAACTATTTTAACAATTTTTTTTAAGACGATGTCTTAATTTCCGTTAGCGTTATACTCGTATGTACCAATTACGATTGTGTATTAGGGACAAGAAAGGGTGAGTTTATAGTAACCCACATTTGCGTAGAGAGTGGAAAAAAAATTATGAAAAAATTCCCCTCAATACACCTACAGTAATTTGTGGTTGGATCTCCCCATCATCGGCAGTTCAATGGGAAAGTGATGCCTTAGACTGTGCGACCACGGAAGCGGGTAATCCCCCCCCCTCCCAATAAACGTTCTCCGGAACCTTCTCTAATATTCGTGGCTATATTAAATATATTGCCTCATTTATTGAAGTTATAATTATTCGTAAAGTATAAATAAATTTTAATTAAAAAAATTTAAAGTTGTATTTTTGACAATGAAAATGTTAAGGAATGTATTGTTTTAGATCAAAAGTTTGTTCAAAAAAAGCGTGTGAAACCTTTTAACAACAAAACAAAAACAAAATTCGATACTCAATCTTTAAGACTCTTTAAAACCCGGCCCAAGGTGCGAGGCGGGTTTGATCGCAGAGGGAGCATTCCCACGGTACAATGGATGTACCGGCGCTACAAAGGGATCACTCCCATTGTAGCGCGGGTCCCGGATGATAGGAGTTTGACAGCAGTCAACAATGGGGTCTCGGATAGAGAGAGGGTGATAGTAAGGTGAAGCGGGAAGGATCGTCTCCTGGCAGGAACAACAAAGGAATAAACTTGCGAGATGGGCGGATTATAAAGGACGCGCGTTGGTTCGCATTATTGTAATGTCGGAACAATCGCTTTAGAGCTTGTATTTGAAGTTTTTAATTTATTAGGGCATCTCTTTGATAATAATTAGTCGTGAAGAGTTTTGGGTCGGTGTGTTCCATTTTTTGGTGCGAGAGACAGACTTCTTCCTGAATCAATAATTTGGGAATGGAAAAAGAGAACAATTCATAAGGGCGGTAAGCTTGCAAAGACGGATTTAATTCAACAAAAAGATTTTATTTTAATAAATCAAAACCAACACCAACATTGATTGGCTAATTTTTGATTGTTTGTTTACATTGTATATTATTATCCATCTGGCATTTAATAACACGAATGAATTATGGATAACTAAGGTAGAACTAAGAGGAAAATAACCCGCATTTTCTTGAAGTGAGCGTGGAAAACCATTTAGGGATAACTAACCAGTATAACCAGCTCGTATTCAAACCCCAACCTCTCCGTTTCCGTCAAACCAGTTTATTGCGAGACTTTCCGCCTTATACCGCACTATCGCCGATGCGGGTAATTGGCAATTAATGTCATTACGGTATGTCTTTAATTTTTAGTGTTTACCATTTTTTTGGCGTAAATAAAGTAACGCAATTTAATTTAATTCAAATAAATTACATCTTATGCATCTTAACCTAGAATTACTCATTTATAAATTGGTTCTAGAAGTTTTTTACACTGCAAAGGTTTTTATTTCATTAAAGTTCAGTTATATTTCCTAGTTTAACGGTTTTCCACCTCTTATTAGTTGGAGATAATTATAACTTTTTATCTCGACATTAACTTTCAAAGTTTAATTCCCATCTAATATGTATGATACTAGAACATGTCTGAACCACGTTCTTGATCGTTAAAATAAAGAAAGTATCCCCTCCCCCATCCACATATTTTGGATAACTTAATACATTCAAAAACTATTTCAAGAGTTGTTTCTTTTGTTAGTTTTGTTTAGCATTAATTATTGTTAGTGGGAAAGGGATTGTTTCCGAGATAATCCTATTCATTGACCAAACCATTATCGATACAAATCTACTAGCAGTTTAGTGACAAGTAGACCTCGCTCCCTCCATGTTCTTATTGTTACTAGTCTTAAGATTTCTCTTTGGATTTCAAGTTGAAATATCTCCTGTGATTTCTCCTTGGATAAGAAGTTGATATTTTCTCCTTGGTGATCAAGTTAGACAGAAAACAAATTAATACTATCTTCAACAGCACATTATATTCATAGAGAATAACCGTTGTTCATGCGATTTAAAACCCCAGTCTAACAAAATGTATCAAAATTTAAAAAATACGGCTTAGTTGTTCAATCAATTGCTTGGAATAAATATTAAATTTTAAATCATTTTGGATAAGCTGATAAAATAAAAACTTTTGAGCGATTTCAATCTTTAAATAGTTATTTTTTTAATCCATGCCCATACATTGTTCGGCCTAGGTCCAAAAAAATATCTCCGCCAAAATTTAGTTAAAATTGGTTTAGAGATTTAAAAGTTAACGTGAAACAGACATACAAAAATGCCAAACGATCGAGTTAAAACAGGACCTCGCTTCACTCAGTCTATTAGCTACATCTTTTCTGTTCAGTCTGTGAATTAACCCAAGACACCACGAAACAAAAAAGAGCTCTAGACGGAAATCACAATAATTAAACGTAGACCAACTCATCGACGGCAGGTAAAGGGTCGGATCAGGTTTATCTTCCAGCAGTGAGGCAAACCGGCTAACCCTAGTTCCAGGCCTGGAGAAGAGGGAATGCTCGGGGCTATACGACTTCCATGACAACCCTCACCCCACCCCAATTCCCCTTGAACAGTCTGAAAGACTGGATAGGTCAGGGGTCAAACACGGAGAGCAGAGCAAGTGACCAACACCCTGCAACCAATTTACACGAGTCCTCGCAAAGGAAGAGGTTGATTTACCCGACAAACGAAACGGAAGTTCACTACGATTGAGAAAGTTTCGGATAGTGTGAATTAGCTTTACTGAAGAAGAATTTTGACTAGAGTTCACAAATCCACTAAAATTTGTTTCACAATTTTAACTCATTTCATTGACGCACATGGGCGAAAGTGGACTTTATAATAATATAGCACACTCCTGAACCACTATAGAGCGTGGTTTTAGAGGTGTATCGTTAAAGACGAATTTTATTTTAATTTATTTTGTTCTTAAATTTAATTTTTTTTTATTGAGGTCAAGTGAAGAAAACAGAAAACAAAACTCCCGATAAGGTTTCTGGTTCAATCGTAAATCGTGTATATTTAATTATCCGGGTGAATCGGCCGTGAGACGAGCCTCGCGTTGTAAGGAACTCTCTCGGCCACAAGGGAGGCTTTCTCCACTCACCTGTGGACGACGTCATGAGGTCTATGAGCCTGTCGAGGTCGGGACTGAGGCGCCGCTCTTCCGTCTCGTTCAGGCCGAAATCCAGGGCTTGATATATCACCTCGCCCAGATGGTACGTCAGCTGTAACAAGACAACGTGTTATAACATCTCGGTGGAAAAAAAACTATACTAGAGGAGGCAGATAGTACTTTTTTTTATATAAATGTACTTAGCTAAGAAGAAAGAAAAATCTCTCACAACTTATGATTCATATCCATAAATCTAAAAAATGTTTGGTGGGCCGCTTCGGTAAGCGGGAAATTGGCGCGCAGATATTCAGCTCTAACGCAATATTTAATCAGCGATGCGTTTTTTTAATCTCCAAGTCAGGATAAAGCCAAAAGATTCCAAAAGGACTCTTTATGCTTAACAGCCCTATAATTTGAGTTTTATTAATTGAAGAAAATATTTGAACATGTGATATTAGCTCAATTTCGACGATTTGTTTTAGGCATATTCGCGAAACTATAAGATTTGACTTGATGAAAAAAGGGCTCTATATTTAGCCTTCCTCTAAGAAATACAGTATTTGTTATTATTATTATTAGCACCGCGTCTTACTACCCGTTCGGGCTATACGCACTTACGCTAATGTGTAATGGTAGGGTGATTGAGGGATGAAATGGAGGACCTACAGTTTAACGTGGAATCCGAACCACGGTGGAGGCCTGGCATTCCCCACATTCACAAGATGTCTTGTCAGAGGTGAAGGAAGGGTTTGGTAATCAGATAAATCTGTGCCGGAACCAAGGATTGAACCCCGGACTCCCAGCACAGAAGTCCGACACCTTACGCCTAGACCACCAGCTCACCAATAATACGTTAAAGTAGATCTAGTAGCTCTTGTAAAGGCTCTTCCTGTGAAAAGTGTACTGTAATATTATTTACAAAGCGAAACGGTGACTTGCTATTTTCACCACCGTGACACAGCTCGCATGGTAACACTGTGGGTTAAGGTTCACGCCGAAAGGTAAAGTAGACCGTATTTGCATCACGCTATGGCAACGTTATTAACGCTAGCTAAAAACTTCTAGCAAAGCGTTGTATCCCTCCAACCAAGATTTGTACTAAAGAAAAATTGCGTGTCTGTTTCCAACAATTATTTATTTACTTTTTACGTGACAATACATCCAGCATATGTACAGTATCCCCATGCTTTCTTTGGTGCTGAATGACAGCTCACAGCTGACTTCTGACAGTAAAAGTTTAGGTACATACCTAAATTTTGACTGTCAAAAGTGACAGATGCAAAATACATGTTTTTGCAGATCATTTGGTTCGGTGTAGAGATACGTAATTTGGTCTGGTGACTTTTTAAAGCTGTCAACTGTCAGCTGTGATCTGTTAGTCGGCACCAAAAAAGACAAGGGGCTACTGTAGATAGTTTAAACCATTGCTGAAATAAATTAATATCCTTCTATTAATAAAACCAAACGTTTGTTTGTCTGTCTAGCACACGCAAAGGTATGAAATTTTAAAATCAGTAGGAGTCAGTAGCACTAACATGTACACCTATAAGCCAGAATTTTACAATTTTGATTACTTTTTAATTATTATTATTACTATTAGCACCGCGTCTTACTACCCGTTCGGGTTATACGCACTTAGGCTAATGTGTAATGGTAGGGTGATTGTGAGATGAAATGAAGGACCTACAGTTTAACGTGGAATCCGAACCACGGTGGAGGCCTGGCATTCCCCACATTCACAAGATGTCTTGTCAGAGGTGAAAGAGGGGTTTGGTAATCAGATAAATCTGTGCCGGGACCGAGGATTGAACCCCGGACTCCTAGCACAGAAGTCTGACACCTTACCCCTAGACCGCCAGGTCACCTTACTTCTTTAATTAATTAAAATCCGGGTCGGAAGCAATAAAATTAAGAAATGTTTCCGTTTCTGTAAAGCAAAGCGTTGCCCAGGGTAACCACGCAATGTAATAATTATCGCTCATTATATAAAAGCAGTGGTTTTCAACCTCGGGTCCACGTCTTTTTTTTTCTTCTTCTTCAAGTTAACCTTATTTGAACCTAATATAAAAATAATTGTTTGTTTTGAAACAAGGGAAGTATCTTATTAGTTATGAATAGTGATATATTTGATATACTTTCATCCAAAAATTAATTATTTAGGCCAATTATTTATTCTTTCTTTAGGGTAGTTTTACTTACTCAAATATACGGTGAATACTTAAACTAGTGTGGTACTAATTTTAAAAAAACAATCCTGATAAAAATTTTTTGTGCCTGCGATTCAGTAAAGGAAGTTTTTAGAACGTAATTGCTGTGTGTTAAAAAAAAAAAATCGGGGGCACATATTATGGTGTATTGCTCCACATCGGCTTGGAAAATATTTGTATTTTCATAGAAAATAATGTAATGAGCCGATTCGATGTGATACGGACAAACGTGACCCAACATTAAAAAAAAATTAAAAACATTCCTAGCTGATACTATGGGCCAGTTTCATAGTCAAATTTAGTACGCCTCAAGTGCGGCGCTACACTAAGTACAAGACGACACCTACCTAAACCAGAATGGAATGGGCCGTTCTCGCATAGGAAACTGGCCCATACCATTCTGGTTTAGGTAGGTGTCGTCTTGTACTTAGTGTAGCGCCGCACTTGAGGCGTACTAAATTTGACTATGAAACTGGTCCTATGCGATGCGAATAGGTGTGACCCAACATAGGAATACATTTTAAGTCGATTTGAATTTATATGGATCAATGTGCGCAAACATTAAAATAAAAACTTCCCAAACCAATTCTATATGATACGAATAGGTGTTCGCCAATGTAATAAGCACAGAGTGAATACGATGCGGACCATATTCTGTTCGACAGTAGGGTAACTGTCCACAAGGGAGGGAGAGAGAGCGCGCAGAAGACGAAGAACCCCCAACTAGTGTAGTCACGCACGTATGACTGAACTCTCTACTGCTTCCTTTGTGTTGTAACTCCTACTTCTGATCTGATATTTATGACTTCATAAGATACCTTGTAGGAAGGCATTATTACTTACCAATTACCGCTGTATTAGATAGTTGTTTAGAGTTCATACGTTATAATTAACCTTACAGAGTTAATTAACAGCTTAATCTATGAGCAGGGTATAGGAGGGGGGGGGGTTAGATCCAATTTACGTAAGGTATTTTAGAAAATTATAAAAAAATGTATTTTGCAGTCTAAATTTGCAATTTAATATTTTACTTGCATTTTACTATCTTAATATTGTTAATTCATAATTTAAATATTTAGGAACAATTTTAACAAACTATAACATTAGATTTGAAATTAGAGGGAAAATGTTCAATTACTAGGTCAGAAAGTTGTTGGCGTCCCTCCTACTGTCCAGGAATGTAAAACTCAAAATATATAAAATAATAAATTTACCGGTTGCTATCTATGGGTATGAAACGTAGTTTCTTACCTTACATTACGAAAATTAATTTAGGTTGTTTGTAAACAAGGTTCTTAGAAATATATTAGTCTAAAAAAAATCTGATAATACTGGGGAGGGGAGGCGGTTACATAATGATGATTTAAATAACCTGTACTCATCACAATAATCATAATAATCAAGTCTCGTAGATTACGGTGGGCAGGACATGCAGCGCGAATGGAAGATTCTAGAACCTTGTTCAGAGTAGGCCTAATAACTGTCAAGCCCAATGGGTAGAGACCATTGCAAGACGCAGATGGTAGGATAACATTAGAATGGACCTGAAAGAGATAAGGTGTATTTAGGTCGACTGGATAGAACTCGAGATAGAGATAGGTGGCGTACTTTTGTAGGTGCGGCAATGCACTTTCTAGTTCCTAACGTCATAGAGTAAGTATTGCATAGATATTAATAATGTATACATATCAATAGTGACAGCTGTATATCACACTAATTGACGTATACGTGGTGGTATAACTAGTGGCTTCTCATATTAGGGCATTCCGATGAAAATAGGGCTGTAGAAGGAAATACAGCCGCATTGGCATGAAAGAGAGGGAATATAAAAACCAACATGGTTACGTGCCGAAAATAACTCCCGGATAAACCGGTATAGATTCGAACCTTAGCCCATCTATGTAGCCGGAAATCTTAACCCAAGTGCGAGCCAGATTCTTTAAACCATCTGACCAACAATCTAGAGGGTACCCTAGACTTGTTCTAGAGGGGCTATACAGTTAAGAAATAAAATGTTTTATATTAGAAAAACAAGTCTTAGATTCTTACTACAGAACTAGATTGTATTTTCTTACTAACCTTTTAAACATAAATGAATTGCTTTCGTGTTAATAAATATGTATTTAATGGTTTTGAGGGTATTTCAATAATAAATTTATAAAAGAGAATTAAAATGGAATAAGATACTTATGAATAATTTAATATTTATTACTTTTCCCACATAATAATAAGAACTTACTCAACAAAATTAATAGAAATGTAACATTGAAAAAAAAGTAGATATAGTAAACACATATCTGTTCTGTTTCAATTTTGTTTTGATGAGTACGCTTTGATGAAACAAAAGTTGAATGCCATATATTTAAAGAAGAAGAAAAATTACATTATTTATGGTTTTATCTCTTCGGCTAAAATGTTTCAAAGTTCTAAGACAAATTGAGGATAAACGCGCGCCAACTACTCTTCAACTTTAAAACAAGCCAACTAAAATGGCATGTCAATCTCAGCTGGTGCGATTAGAACAAAGAACGGTCTTTTAACAGGTCAAGTTTTGTGATTAGCCCTTGAAATATATTAATATCAGGTTTGGTGATTATCACCATGAACTATTCGAAATGAATAATTAGGTAATTAGGTTCCACTCAGAAACTGTAATTGCCTTGTCCTTACCAGTCACGTTTATTCATCAAGTAAAGAAAAGTATTCATTAATTACACTGCCCCTGGCGGATATAACAAGAAACAATCTCTAGAGTTGTATGGACATGTGCGAAAATAATATTTTTCTTGTTTTGATAATTTAGGTTCTTCTAAGGACCACATCACTTGACGTATGAATACGGTAAGCATCTATTAACTTTTCTAGGTGTCAGATAAGGTTCTTACTATAAAAATTGGACTGTAGCTTCACATAATTCCTTGTGTGTTGCGTTCATAAAATGATGCTACTTTGGTAGAAGAGAAACGCTACTAATCTTTAGTCCACGTCCAACAGCTGTTACAATTTTATATACTCGTCTTTACGTCTATTTTTAGAACAACGTGTAAACATAATAATATAGTGAGAGGCTAGCGTAATTAAACTAAGTAGATCCTCTGTCATTCTTCCAGGAGTTCAACCGTAGTAAACTTGAAACGGTTTAGTCATAAAAACTGTTTCGAATTTAATTATAAACTTTGTGAGAAATTCAATAATAAATTAGTTTTTAAATTATAGTACTTAAAATAAATGAGCATTAGCTTTTAAGGACTTCAAGACTATACTCTAAATTCGACATATACTTCCTAAAACACTTTACATTTCCAGCAGTAGCTATATTCATAAGATTAAGTTATATTAAATATTTAATCATAAGCGTACGTGAACGTAATTATAATCTCGTCTCCTTCACTAAATTGTTGTAACACCTCAGGAAGATATGACGGTCCAAGAGATTACTAAATCTACTTTCATGTATGCATACACAAAGACATGGCTTTTGCTGCCGTCAACGGATGGTCGATACTTTGACTTTATTTCAATGTCTACTAGTTTATATTTGTTTTTCAAGTCTTCTCAAATTATTTTATTACCACGATCGTGCCTGCTTTCGCATCATGCGAGTGTTTAAAAAAAACTACCGACAATGTCTGAATAAGAACTAGTAACTTCTTATCCGTAAGTACAGTAGCCCCGTGGCTTCTTTGGTGCTGACCGACAGTTCACAGTTGACGTCTGACAGTCAACATTTAGGTATATACCTAAATCTTGACTGTCAGAAGTGACGGCTACTAAACACATGTTTTTGCAGATCATAAGGTTCGGCGTAGGGATACATAATTTAGTCTGGTAACTTTTCAAAGCTGTCAGTTGTGAGCTGTGATCTGTCAGTCAGCACCAAAGAAGCCAAAGGGCTACTGTAGTTCAGCTAGAAATAGTCTGAACGCTGGTTTTAAGCTTTACCAAAAAAAAAAAAGAGATTGATCTAATTAATTGGTATTCAAACCGAATTGCGCGTACGTCCGTAGGTATGCGAAAATAATTTAGTAATGGCATAGGTATTTTTGCACTTAGGCTAATTATTCTAATTTAAACCTAAAATAAATAAAATCACTATTTTTGACACGAATCCAGAATTTTTACCAGCTACCGTTCGCAATGTTAAATTTTAATTGTTACTCGCTCCAGTGGCTGCATATACTACACTGACTATTAATGCGAGATCGTGGTTCGATCCTAGTAGAGTCTAATGAGGGTTAATTTTCCTCGATAGTTTTCCAGTCTGCCTCCACGAATATGCTGGAACACTTTCACTAAATTCAAAATTCTAAGTCCCAAAAGCATTCTAATAATTTGAAAAGTCAGAGTGAGTAGTAAAACGCTGGGGTATGAACAAAAAATTTTTTTTACTAAAACATTAATTTTAAATTCTCATTAATGTTTATTCCACATTTTACGCTTCAAATAAGTTTTTACCCTTTAATCATGTGAATTTTGAAGTTATTTAAATTATATAAAATATATTCTATGATTTTTGTAGCTTGGCATGTAAAAAAATTGTAAGCTATGTTTGAAGCGATTCAATCAAAATTATAAATTTCTTAAGTTAAATATTTAATTTTTTAAACCCCTACTAGTACGACCGTTGCTAATACAATAAAAAATATAGATTTGGACCTTTAACTTTTTTTTTTTTAATTCAACTCTTGAGATATCAGTATTTATTAACAAGGGAGCTGGAGATCGTAAAAAAGTTGAAAGCCACTTGTTTCATTTTTAGTCCATCTGCCGGCTAAGCCAACTTTTTATGACAGCTAAAAAAGTTACTAGATCTATTCTTTTGAATTTATACCCCACAGTTGGAATTTTTAGGTTCTTAAGTTTGACAGAAGTCAATTTCAACAGCTGGAACATAAATATACAATGTGTGTTTCAATTATCTTAAAAGGTATGTTCAAGGCGCGGCTAAGGTTCATCTCGAGTTTAAAAAAAAAATTAATTTACCTAACATTTTAGTCACACCTATACGATTAAGTGCTATTTTAGTATGATTAAATTCCTTAATAGGAATCTGATTAAGAATTAATCTATATTCTTTTACCCCAATAAGCTCATCAACAAATAATGTTTTATATTTAAAAGATGCATTAAATTATCTTTAATACAAACTATTTCCTCACTCACAGAATAATCTAAATGTTAAGGATGATGAGAGTGATTAGTGAGAAATGTATCCACATTGCAGTGGATAAGGGATTAATAAACCCAAGCTGGAAATATTATTATCACCGTGTCTTACTACCTGTTCGGGTTACACGCACTCACGCTAATGTGTAATGTTAGGGTGATTGTGAGATGAAATTAAGGACTTACAGTTTAACGTGGGATCCGAACCACGGTGGAGGCCTGGCATTCCCCACATTCACAAGTTGTGATTAATACACGTCTTAGTCAGAGGTGAATGAAGGGTTTGGTAATCAGATAAATCTGTGCCGGGACCGAGGATTGAGCCCCGAACCCCAGCACAGAAGTTCGACACCTTACCTCTAGACCACCAGGTCACCTAAAGCTGGAAATAACATCTTTATAAACCACCCCCCGAGTGTGCCTGGCTAAGATTTAGAGAGCCAAGCCAGTCATACCGCGGGGCCTGACACTTTATACCACGGGACCACCGGCGCGGGTGAGTTATATACCAAGTTAGCATCTTCCCGTTCACTGAAGACAAAGTTCTGTCCCGTTAGGAAGAACTGATTGGTAGGTGCGCGCGGGCTCAGCATCCTCAGCAGGTGATCGTAGGACCTGCCGTTGAAAGAAAGAGAGAGAGAGAGAGAGAGAGAAGGCCAAGGTAAAGACGGGTTACACGCACACAAGCACCGAGAACACCAGTGACCCAGAGAAAACTGACGGGACGGCCATTGTTAGCCGAGACAATGAACCTCTTCCTCCCCCTCCACATCACATTCTCTAACTTTGTAAAAATAATTAATTCAAGGAAGTCCCGCGCCGCGTTTCTAAGACGGCGACCGTGCAAGGTTGCTGGCTAGATGGGATGGAAGATTTTATCTGTCAGGTCACGGATATCACCCATCTGGCATGTATCCGCGGTTGGAATATCCCTGATTGTAACACAAGAGTCTCGATATTAATGGCAGGCTATTTTCTAGCTCTGTTAAGGTGGAATGGAAGGTAAAGCGAGTTAGTTTTTTTTAAATAAAAATTGAAAAAAAACCTTTTATTTGTCAAAATAGCTCTAATATTGCTTCAGCAGATACATTTAGTTATATATTCGACAAAATAGTGGTAATATCAGAAGTTATATAATACCTTTCACGAATATAGCATTCAGATAGTTTCTGGCTGCGATGCTTTTAAACTAGAAATAGGGCCAACAGAGAGGGTGGTATTTATTAGCTACCCGCCCCGGTAGCGTAGTTAACTAACGCGCTAGTTTTGTGTTGAGCTAGACTGCCGAGGACGGGGAGATCGAGGCTCGATTCTCGCTCAGGTGAACTGGGGTGGTTTTTCCTAAATAGTTTTCCACTCTCCCTCCACGCAAGTAATTAGTACATATGCGTATAACCCGAACGGGTAGTAAGACTTGGTGCTAAGTATTATTATTTACTAGAGTTTCCGAAATTCCCCTCAATCAAATGCGGTTACAATTTATCTAAATTATATATTTCTAGGCCCTTTTTCACTATAGACCTAGTGATTAAAATGTGCCTAGTCCGGACGTATAGTAAAATGCGTTTCAAAAATAAAAGTATAGAATACTAGTATAGTTAATCAAACATGTGTCTATAGCTCGTGGCCCGCGACACGCCCAGAGTTTGTGAATCTGGCCCTTATTCTAGTTTGAGACCAATTCCTTAGACCAGGACTCTTCAACCCGCAGCCTGTCGGGTCATGAAAGATATTAAATTATTTCAAGAGAAAAATAAGACACAGATTTATATTTTACGTAATAAAATATATACGTATTTTAAGTTATTTTGTAAACTATTTTTGCTTTATACGTGAAGGAAAATATTACGTTTTTGTACAAATTTACCTTGAACCGGCAAATAACTACTAAGATAGACATGGGCGAGAGTATTATTTCGGGTGCGTTCGATTATGTCCGGGAATGTTCGCGTTCACTCATCACCGCTTAGACACTCGAGACGACAAAAGATAAATAATATGTTCAATCTTAATATTGTCGGTACAGTATTGCGAGCCAAAAGGAGACAGAAACTTTAGCCCTTGGACATAAAAAGGTTGAAGATCTCTGCCTTAGACCATGCGACCACCGATGAGTGTTAAAAAAAACTCCGTTTAAGCAAGTTTGTCTCACCTCCAAAATATTAGACTAGGTATTTGATGTAACGCCGATTTAGATGAGGAATTAAATAAATTTTTAAAAATAACATCAGAGTAAAGCGGTCAACCGGGTCAAGGTGAAAATTTATAATACTTTTTTAGTGCGATGCCCAAAGTTAATTTTAACATTCCCATAAGCCCATTTTTTTAAAATTGTTTTTACAAGACGTTTTGTGAGCCAGATGGTTTATATAGCGCGACTGTTGGGTCGAGCACGTAGAAGCTCAACTTGCAAACCAGTGCGGCACGTGACACGTAACATGACACGCACACACGTGTCTCCAGACCACATAGGTCTAATAGGACCGCAGAAACCACAGAACCACACAATCCCCCCCCCCC
>CABFVX010003081.1:80681-94737 GCA_902151425.1 Timema shepardi
TTTTTTTTTTAAATATATTAAATATTACTTCAATATATACATTTTTATTTTCTAAACATAAATAAGCTAAGCGGTTTTAGAATATTTGTCATGATCCTTTAAAAAGGAAAGGTGGAAAAAATAAGTCCTGGATAAACTCCGTTGTGCTCATGTTAAATATCCAAGAAATTGTTTTTTAGCACCACGTCTTACTACCCGTTCGGGTTATACGCTTAAGTACTTATCACGCTAATGGATTAGGGATTGGGGAGGTTGAATATAGAGGAATAGAGCCCACATTTGAATGGAGGGAGAGTGTAAAACCATCTAGGAAAAACCAACTCCAGTTTACCCGACCGAGATTCGAACCTCTATCTCCCCGTCCTCAGCGGTCTAGTTCAACACTAAATTAGTGCTTTAGCTAACTACGGCACTGAGGTGGTTTTCGTGTTTGTATGTAATGCGATTAAATAAATTGATACTAATAAAAAAATACAGAACAGCAAAAATTTTCAACGTAGAACCCCAATAATGAGAAGATTTTTATGATAAGCTTAAATACTCCATTGTTCGTAAATTTTGTATGGATATTAAATCGCACATACTAATATATTTTGTTGAAAAATTAAGTGTCTTATTAGGATCACGATTAGCTGTAGTTGTATTTATTACAGTACTTAATAGTGACGTAGCTGTATCATCATTTGTTGAATGGCGGAACGAAGTTGATAGATCTCATCTTTTAACTATACCGTTCATATTATAATTTCCTGGTCTAACGGTCAGTTAATCTGAGAAATAGACGTGGATTGTTATGAAGTAGCGTTCCGTTGTACCACCTTTTGTTTTTCAAAAATAATAATGGGAGATATATGGTACGGGAATTTATAAAATCAATCATTTAAGTAGGCCTTTATTCTTATTAATTTTCGAAACTAGTTTCTTTACAACGCTAGGACTAGTTTTACCTACCTCTGAATTGAATCGGCTGCTAATGTGATCAATAATTTTCACAATTTTTGTAATTTTACTCTCTCTCTCTCTCTCTATATATATATATATATATATATATATATATATATATATATATATATATAGCCTCCAATCGACATATTTAATGTCATACTTTTTATTAAAATTGATTGTTATAGTACAAATATTACATATTTAAAACATTCACTTTTTTAAAAAACTTCATCTAACAACTTTTTTTTAAATAAGGTATGGTTTAGAAACATATTGAAAGTATAAAGCAAGATTATATCATAATAATAAAACAACACTAACCTACTATGAAAAGTAAGCTTTAATTTTGAAAATTTTTAGTGAGGTTCTTTGTTTTCAATAAAAAATAAGCTAACGCGCTTGTTTCGTGTTGAGTTAATCGCTGAGGACGAGGAGATTTATGTTTGAATCTTGCTTGGGTGAACTGGGGGTGGTTTTCTAAAGGATTTTCTACTCTCCCCCCATGCAAATGTGGGTTCACTTCCTCTAAATTCAACTTTCCCAATTCTTAACCGATTAGCGTGATTAGTACTTAAGCGTATAGACCGAGCGGGTAGCAAGACGCGGTGCTAAGAATTCGTATACAAACTCGTGGTAATTATTCAAAGCTAAAAAGTATTACGCACATCGGTGGTCGCGCGGACTAAATATTGGACTAATTTAGTCAGTGTTTAAGGGCCTAAATCACAGTCAAGTTTACAGATTCCCCACCACCTCCCTAAATGGCTTCCCACTCTCCAACTGCGCAAAAACTCCGTAAATTTCATATAAATTCTACTTTCCTTTCCATCTCTGTAAAACGACAGCCCAGACAATAAAACGTGAAGAAACTGTTTTTATTGATCTATTAGTTTGAGTAATGTAACCCAACTCAGACGTTTTAATATCATGACTTTCGTTACGTAGATCACTTAAGTGATTGTCTAAGGATAGATAGATACAAAATTTTATTACAAAATTCTTTTTTTGACTTTTGAAGATTTTCGGTTAGGTTTTTTTTTACAAAACATATTTCTAGGTTTAGCTGATGAGGATTTTATCCCCTTCATTTCATTGATCGCATTTTCTTTTTAAATGCTAGGTGCTACAAGATATTGAAATTTTGTAGAATATTTGTTTACATAGTAGGCCTATTAAACGTTTCAGGTATTATTTAGTGATATTGTGTGGATGTAATAAAACTCTGTGCAACCATCTTATGTCATATCTGGGCAATGTGTTTCTTGTCAACATGAGAAAAACTAGATTCCTCCCTTTTATGTTAGTGTTTAGGTGAGGAATTAATCCAGGGTGACCTGGCGGTCTAGGGGTAAGGTGTCAGACTTCTGTGCTGGCGGCCGGGGTTCAATCCTCGGTCCCGGCACATATTTATCTGATTACCAAACCCTTCCATCACCTCTGACAAGACATCTTGTGAATGTGGGGAATGCCAAGCCTCCACCGTGGTTCGGATTCCACGTTAAACTGTAGGTCCTCCATTCCATCTCACAATCACCCTACCATTGCGCATTAGCGTAAGTGCGTATAACCCGAACGGGTAGTAAGACGCGGTGCTAATAATAATAATTAATCTAGAAAGATTTCCAAATTTTAAAATTCCCTGATTTTTCCTTATATTAAATCAAAATTACCCAGATTTCCCAGTTTTACCATACATAAAAAATCCCCCGTATTTTACCTGCCTATGGCCACCACCGTATACACTCAGCTTAACCTGAAAGGTAACAGTATTTTCCTAATGGATTACACTATGGTCCTATCTTATAAGCTGCTCCATAGTGGAACTGTACAAGGTAAGCCTGCTACCTTTAAGGGTTAACGAAGGGTACAGTTGACCAGAAATTACCCTTCTGAGAACTAAAAAAAAAAAAAGCGAGAGAGAGTTGTGATTTTGAGTCATAGTTTGTAGAATTTCTGGCTGAGCGATCGTAAAAGAAAAAAAACCATTCAAGAAGATGCAATTCAGTTTTAGACAATCATTCAGGCATGGTAGGTCCTTTGGAAACAAAAATACTATAGTTTTAAAATAACTCATTCCATTAATAAAAACAAACATCATTTGATAGCAGTCTATTTACAATAAGTCTAGGTGAACTTTGAGAATGATTGAAATTGTGAAACCTTTTGTTATCGCGCTTTATCGTTACGAATGACGAGATAATCTCAGAGATTTGGAAAGGTTACAACATTTCAACAAACAACACATACGGGCAATAAAACTTACAGTTTCTATCAGAAAAAATCTTCGGGGCTTAGTCCAAATCGTGGGAACTGAATGTGAACTAAACTATAAATTATGCGGGCGGGAAGCATCAAAAACTTTTGTACTTGCTTAGAATATTTGTCAACTTCAATTTTCAATTTGCTTTTTTTTACAAAAAAAATTGTGCTTCTGCCCTAATTAAATTGCTTAACCGATAAAAATATTGACAGCAAAACCACTCATTTATGTTCAATTTATTTGTATTTTTTTGTTAATCACATGACAATCCAGTAATTTATAAATATGTAAGTAACTTATTTTATTAATTTTGGGTAAAACGTTTACATATAAATATGCACAACATAAAAAGATTAACATAAAACCCGCATAGTAAAATATTGGAACCTATATTTGGCTTCGGGAATATCTCATATATTCTGTTCAACTTCGCTTAAAATTTAAAAATTTAAAAACTGAATTTTGTGCACCTCTGCTATACGTAAAATAAAACACTTACTTGGAACATTTATGTTTGACTAAGACATTTATAAAAAGTAAATATACACGTATTTAGTGAAATTTCTACAATTAAAAATACTTTTTCTAGCGAAATTGAATATAACTTAGATTTAGAAAAAAAAGTTAATATTTAAGTTTTTATTTGACCAACAATATTTGAAAGCAAGCTTGGATAAAATTTAATTATTATAACTTTAAAATACACATACGCTCTTAGGTGTAATTATGTGTTCGCGGTTCAAATATTTTACTTGACAAAATGTTGTCTTTGTTTTGAAAATAACATACTTTTAATTTAATTCAAGCAAAACTATAATTGCTTCTTTTTTTTCCAATTCTTAAAATATTTAATTTGTAAAAGGCTTTGCGAATTCAATGCATTTTTCCATTTGTCTATTTGAGGTGTTACCGTGCACTTTCTGAACCGACTGATAATATCAGCATCTAAACTAACTTATATAAGACACAACATCCAGCCCCCCAACCATTAAGTTCATCAGTGTAAAAGAGAAAACCAGCCATTTCACTATAATGATAAATTTTGCATACATGTAGAGGATCGAAACCGGAACCATAAGCTTAACGGGTAGACACGCTACCAACTTAGCTAAGATGTCGGACTTTGTTTTCAATGAACCTTCAAAAAAAAACCTTTCCACCCCAACTTAAAAAAAACTGGACTTCCTCTAATTAGTACAGTTACATCCATAATACACGAGCGTACAATAAATAATTTAATTAAAAGAATCACGGTGCCCTACAATGTTTTAATTACATTCTTGTAGCGCGGGCCCTTTCATAGCCCTCCGCCCCTCTCAACCACGTAGTTGATACACGCATCCTCGTCGTCTTCCTTGTCGACTAACAATGTCACGGAGTCTCGTTGCGCCGTACGATACGAGCAATTAGCCACCAGTTTTCTAGGTCGAATACCTTCCCCTCCCCCTCTTTCCACCGGTGACAATCATCGTATCTTGAGGTTATTATCGTCGCAGGTATCTTCGGCGTCGTGCCGCTTATTCTCAAACAGGGAAACATCGAAAGCGTACATGAGAGAGAAACCATATATCAAAAGCACACAAAGATATGGAACAAAAGCTCACCTAGACCTTTTATCAAAAGAACACAGGTATAAAATAAATGCATACGTGGAAACGTGGCAGATATGTATTGTAAGCCCCCACCCCTACTCTTTATAATAATTATAATAAAATAATAAAACGGTTAGGTTAGGTTAGTTTAGTTAGAATGCAAACACAATACAACTCAAATTGAAATAGAGATGAGTCGTTCGTGAACGAACCAACATGCGGTGTTCTCATATAAGGCTCAGACTACATATAATGGTCCACTTCTAAGCAGCTACACAATGAATTCGCCCTATGCACTTTCAGTAAGCTTTAAAAACACATCGGACCTGAAATCTACAGTAGCTCCATGGCTTATTTGGTGCTGACTGACAGCTTTAAAAAGTTACCAGACCAAATTATGTATCCCTACGCCGAACCATATGATCTGCAAAAACATGTGTTTAGCAGCTGTCACTTCTGACAGTCAAAATTTAGGAATATACCTACATACCATACCCTTGACTGTCAGAAGCCAGCTGTGAGCTGTCAGTCAGCACCAAAGAAGCCATGGGGCTACTGTAGGTGCTCTTAACAAGATATTGACACCCTCACCCTCAGCTGATGTTAAAACTAATGTTAAGGGTGTTTGCACGAAGGTCCCTTTTTAAATGCGAAACAAAAGTCAAAGCTAAGTTGTGACATATCTGAATTTATTCATCCTTACGTTATAAATGTTACTTAATCACCAGTCTGTGTCAAAAGATTTAGTAGATTATATAAAAGCGACTGTTATAAATGCTGAAATATGTCATATTTAGTAAGATTTCCACTGTATAACACCGATTTCCTCTTACCTCGAAATGTATCGAAGATTCGAAGGTTTATGTGGGTGTTAAAAGTCGGAGAGATCGAGATTTGACCTTATATGTCTGTATTTCGACGCTTGGCACATCCCTATGTTGTAGTTTTTATTGGTATAAGAAAAAAAACCAAATCTATGTTTGGTAGCCTAATGTATTGCAATCTTTTGTTTCGGATTAGGTAGTAAAATTATTTATATTAGTGATAAAATTTTATTAATTATTAAATGAGGTGATTTAATAAATTATACTTAAGAAAATTACGAAATGCAATAACTGACCAAATATATCTATAAAACCGATAATGGTATAATTTTTATGTTAAGAGTTGATATTAGAGAGAGAGGAATTCAAGAGGAATAACAAGACTGAAATACATGAATCAGATAGCGAACGATGTTGGCAGAAGAATTTGAAAAAAATGTGGCCCAGGATAGACAAAAATGGAGAGCTGCCGCAAACCAATCACAAGATTTATATGATGGTGATGATGATACTGATAATCAAGAGGGTGATGAGTTGAAAACAATTCATTTGTTAAAAGTCGAAAAATACAACTATATATCAAACTAGCCGAAGCACCCGGCATTGCTCGGGAAGTTTGTAGTTAATCTAAGAAATATAATTTTAAACAATTCTGGCTTTGAGGTGCATGCGTTCGTGCACAGGAGCTACTAATTTTTTAAATTGCAGACCTCTTCGTGCGTTATATATCACGTAATGTGTATGCCAGAAAAAACAACTTAATTTTAATTATATTTATATGCTTCTGGCTCAGTTTTTTAAATTAATTTTAAGACATCTGGTCAAAATTTTAACATTCCTGTTTCAAGATGCACATTTTCGTGCAGTAAACTTAATAACTCATTTATTTTCTGATGTATAATATTCCAGGCTTTATCTACAC
Organism: Timema shepardi; assembly: GCA_902151425.1. Lineage (NCBI taxonomy): Eukaryota > Metazoa > Arthropoda > Insecta > Phasmatodea > Timematidae > Timema > Timema shepardi. The sequence continues at coordinate 87,225 of CABFVX010003081.1, forward strand.
GCAGGATGAGATTGAATTTACAAATCTAGACTGTGAAAGTAGTTACAACGAACTTATGTACTTTGCCGAGAGATACTAAAGATGTATATAATTACATCTACAAGCAGAACCTTCTAATTGGAGTAGAATTTGGGCTGTTTCTTGTAAAAACAGACGATGCTCAACTGAGCGATTCTTGCATTTCAAAGACATTGCCGTGTCAAGTCTACTGTTTCATAAGATGACATGTGACGTCATCTTTAATCAACGTAGGTGTCGAACCTACGGTAAAACTGCCATACGAAGGTTGCAGCTGTTACCAAAATTAGCAAAACTACTTTCATATAACCGTATGTCAAATTATATTGTTGCAGCTATCATTTTTGATATATAGTTTTCACTGCAACTAACTATATTAATAAAATTTATAATGATGAATGTATATTTGCCCAGAAGAGTATCTTGAAAAAACTATAAAGGGCCAAAGAGCGTGTTTTAGCTTAATTTACGTGTCAATTTAGCAGGCACAGGGATTAAGTTTGAAAAAATACTCCAACCCGTTTAATATTTGCGTTATATTGATAGCTCTAAGATAATAATATAATATTGAGAGAAATAGAGATATTGGCATTATAATTACAATTTGACCAGTAGTTTTTAAAAATAACAAAATATATTCACCCCCTCTACAATCCATTCCCCCTCCCCCCTCCACACACACACACACACACACACACACACACACAAAATAAATGGTAAGGTGCAATGCACAGACTCTCTCTTTTATCTTGAATAGATATATTTGCTAAAAACTGGTAACATTTGTGACACAATAATATATGCTGTTGCAATAATAACACTCCAGCAAAGAGCATAAATGAAATTATATACACTGTTACAAAAACATTGAGAAAAGAGAGAGAAAGCCCTTTCCACTAAAGTACATAACAATCTATTTAAATGTTCGAAAACCTCCATAAAAATATATATTTGCTTATACCTCGGGAAGTATTGGGTTTACAAAAATAAATTTCAAATCAGATATTTTAATTTTTGATAGTACTAAAACTTTACAATGATAAGTTATTTTGTATCTCAAATAGTTGGAGATGTAATCAAAATTATAAATTTCTGTTTATGTAATATCAAAGTCATTTTCATGGGAAAATTTGTATTTTGTTTGTAATGTTAAACAGTGCCTACTTACAAAATTTAATCAAAATCGCTAGTGCAAATTTCGAGAAAGTCAATTTCTCTTTTTCGCCCTTCATTAAACAAAGCTTAATTTTAGGGTTAGCTACCTAATTCCGAAAAAATCCTCGGGGGAAAAATTATGAAAACCTTAGACACCAAGTTTTAGCCTGGTCGATAAAATTATTTCGGCTCTAGGCTGAGAGAGAGACAGACAAAGAGAGAGAGACTAAGAGAGAGAGAGAGAGACATACAGACAAAGAGAGAGAGACTAAGAGAGAGAGACAGACAGACAAAGAGAGAGAGAGACAGACAGACAGACAAAGAGAGAGAGACAAACAGACAAAGAGAGAGAGACTAAGAGAGAGAGAGAGACATACAGACAAAGAGAGAGAGACTAAGAGAGAGAGACAGACAGACAAAGAGAGAGAGACAGACAGACAAAGAGAGAGAGAGACAAACAGACAAAGAGAAAGAAAGACGGCATCGCGAAAAACAATTTTTCTGTTTCAGGGGGTCATAAAACGTGGGCATTTATCAAAAACTCGAGTTCGAGTTTTTTGGAAGATTACAATATTTCTCTTTGCGAGGTGTAAAAAGAAAGCAAGAGACAAAGTAATATCACGATTTTTTTTTCCGTTGTGTTTTACTATTCATCTGAGATATCTGAGTATTTACACTGAAGGCGTAAGGAAGAGGAAGGTGAAATTGTAGAAGAAATATATTTTTGCATTTACGTGAAAAGAGAATAGGAAACCATTTAATAAAAAAATAGCTCATTATTATTATTATTATTATTATTATTATTAGCACCGCGTCTTACTACCCGTTCGGGTTATGCGCACTTACGCTAATGTGTAATGGTAGGGTGATTACGAGATGAAATGGAGGACCTACAGTTTAACCTTACATCCGAACCACGGTGGAGGCCTGGCATTCCCCACATTCACAAGATGTCTTGTTAGAGGTGAAGGAAGGGTTTGGTAATCAGATAAATCTGTGCCGGGACCGAGGATTGAACACCGGACCCCCAGCACAGACATCTGACACCTTACCCCTAGACCGCCAGGTCACCTACAATAGCTCAATACATCTGGCTAGGATACAAACCCTAACCTCCCAGTAATCAGGTAAACCAGATAATATGATACTGACGACTTTACCCACCGGTCAGGGTAACAATTTTTTTTATGTACAAAACAAAAGTAAACAAGAAACCTTTTGAGAAAATGAGTTTATTGTGGGTCGCTGTGTTCAGTTGTCAATACACAACATTAATCGATTAGATTCATGTTAAACAGGTGATTTCACTGTCTCCGATCAATCAAACGAAGACAATAGTTTGTGTTCACGCTGATGGGAAACGTGCAGAAGAATAGGAATATTTCTAAGAACATGGTGAAAAAAACAAACAACGGGGCAAATTCCTAGTTAGAACTTGTAGCTAGGAGACCAGTTAGGCTTGAGCGATTACTAGACGTCAGCACCTTGAAACCCGTGATAATTCGAGACTTGAATTTGCGCGGAACAAGGTAAACATTGCTAACCGTAACCAAATGTTCTTTAGTACGAGAACATTGGTCTCATTTAAAAAATACTTGCAATTAAGAATTAGTTAAGCCTACTTCTATACTAAATGTGTAATGGCGTTTACTATCTGTACTAGTCTTATAAACAATTTTTTTATAATTTGATGACAATTTGAAAAAGTCACTAGCCCGCGCAAGAACAAATTTTTGCAAACAAAAATTATATTTTTCTATTCAACGAACTGAAAGGGAAGTTTTTAGAACTTAAGGCCAAACGGCATATGCTTGTATGTGTTTTTTTTTTAATTTATTTACACATACTGGGAAAGTGGAGCCTTAAACCACGTGAGAAACTGTTAAAACGTGTACATTTAATATTCTATTGACTATTGAATTTAGAATAATTATTTTTCTACCTGTCCACCAAGTAAAGCTATAAATCCATGAAGAAGGATGGGAGTGTAGCGATGGTGAGCTAAGGGCAGTATTTGGAGTTTAAATAAATAAAAACCCGAACGGGTGGTAAGACGCAGTGCTAATAATAATAATAATAATAATAATAAATAAATAAAAAATTAGTTCAAACGAAATTAAATAAATAGAGGATTCCACTTAATTTGTCCTCATCTTGATGTATCGTTTGGTTACTAGAACGATCAGGGTAGGAATCCCGGACGCGTGTGCAAATATTTTTTCCCCCTTATATGATGTTCGTAAAAGGGGGAGGGGGTGTATATACTTCCTTTACATTCCTCATCCCTATTCCGTTAATGTATACCCTAATTTTCTTACGAATGGCCATATCTTACAGCTTTAAAAAGTTGAATGTGAGGAATGCCAGGTCTCCACCGTGGTTCGTATTCCACGTTAAACTGTAGGTCCTTCATTTCATCTCACAATCACCCTACCATTACACATTAGCGTAAGTGCGTATAAACCAAACGGGTATTAAGACGCGGTGCTAATAATAATAATTTAAAAAGTCACTAGTTCTGCGTCCACGTATTTTTACGTCAAGTCATGTAATCCGCAGCTGTCACTAATACCTAAAAATAACAATCATATTGTAAAATGTTATCAATATTGAGCCCAAAATATGGATGGATTAAATAGCTAAGCTATTATGTTTGTTATTTAACATTATAGCCGCAATTAAATATCATATTCCTTAAATTGAAAAATAACACCTGGTCACTCGAGCATGCATTGTACTATTGGCAGAATAAATCCCTCACGAATTGAAGATGGCTGCGTTATCTGATATGTAGCTGACGATTTCCTCACGTCCATAACAGACTGCCTCAATATGAGTGAAGAATGACCCTGGGCACGGGACGAATCCCAGATAACTCCGTGGTTAGAGCATTGGAGTACTAATCCAAAGGTCCCGGTTTCAATTCCCGTGTCAAGTGTCAAATTTTCAATGTAAAGAATATCAAAAGAATATGCTTGTATTTTCTAAAAGGTGCTCCAAATATCCATTCGTAAGAAAACCAAGGTATAAATGTGCCGATAGCCTGGACAGGCAAGTGAGACGTGGAACACGTAAAAGAACATATATATGGCCCACGGTGAGGTTCTTAAGGTTCCCGTTGTTCCGCTAACTCTTCGTGCAGTCAGCCGATCTCGACCAGCGACACGCCCCCCTTTTGAACGGCAACACATTAGTGGCGCTCGGTGTTTCGATATTAAAATGTTCCGGGTACCCCGGGCGGTATATATTCCCGTTTACCGACCGACTCAACCTGCATACCTCCTCCCTCCACTTGTCTGATAGATGGTTACAGCATCCACAGTCCAAGACCGGACGCCGTCTATTTTTCGGAAAACTTGTTTTTTTCTAAGCGGCTCGCGTTGTCCCCGTCAGAGTATTGGGTGAGCATGTGAATGTTAGGGGGAGAGAAGGGGAGGGGGAAAGAAGGTCTGTTGGTTAAGTTAGGAGTTTGTGATTTTCTAATGAGGAAAACATATTTTTCACAATGATTTATGATGATAATTCAAACCGTAGTATTAAACTATATTTTAAAATTTAGTATACTCAGCCGGGAATCGAGTCCCAATCTTTCAGTCATCAGCAGGCTAGTCTAACACGAGAGTGACGGCTTATACTATTCGGCCACTGAAGCAATAACGTGTATTTGTTTTAAATATTCTATTGAGCAAGTTAATTTATTTAATTTTTACATGGTGCGACGAGTTTAATTCATAATTCGCCGTTCCTGTGGCTACATTGAAAAATATGGTACCACCATATGTTGTACCAAACGGGATTGAACCAGAGATTAATACAAAGAAAGAGAGAGAGAGAGAGATCCGCCTATCTAATAACCCAATCACCGATGACCAACTATATTAAAAGTGGGGCATGCCACTTAAAGGTAGGTTTTCTTATGACATCGCAGGGCAATTTCTGATGTTTTGGACTACACTTTAAACCAAGGCTTTGTGTGAAAGTAAGTTATAAATGATCAATAATAGTAGTGTAGGCAGAGGTAACGGTATAACCCCCCACCCCTACCCCTTACAACACCCCATCACACCCAATCATAGTAGATTTGAATTTTGTTCGGTAGATGTCGTGGTTTAGAACCTATTCAAGAAAGTAGGACCGAAGAAAATTTTATAGAAAGGAATACAAAATAAAAGATCAACTTCTTTTTTTCACTCCTATAATGATTTTGTTTGTAACACACAAGCCTCCCCCTCCACCCGCCCTTTCAAAAGGAATCTGTTTTTTTTTTTTACACTTTCTTTACCAGATACAATTTGAAAAGGACGCTATTGATGCTGTCAACTGGAGAATCTTATTCTTCTTGTCAGATTGTTAGCTCTGCTTTGAAAGAACATTCCAGATATTCTTCCACGATTTGTGTTTGTTCACTTGTATCCGGCCTTTCCCCTTAACTACATTTTGGCTACATCAATAAACAGTTGAAAAGCAGAGTCGAAAGAAAGTAATTCATTCCAATTTGGGGGTTTTTCGATCAAAATTTACTATTATTATTATTATCACCGCGTCTTACTACCCGTTCGGGTTATACGCACTTAAAATAGTGTGTAATGGTAGGGTGATTGTGAGATGAAATAGAGGACCTACAGTTTAACGTGGGATCCGAACCACGGTGGAGGCCTGGCATTCCCCACATTCACAANTCCCCACATTCACAAGATGTCTTGTCAGAGGTGAAGGAAGGGTTTGGTAATCAGATAAATCTGTGCCGGGACCGATGATTGAACCCGGAATCCCAGCACAGAAGTCTGACACCTTACCCCTAGATCACCAGGTCACCTACATCAAACTATATTATTTGGGATTTTTGAAAAGTAACAAAGAATTTCTTTATTTTGTGGACCTCTTCTTTCTACTAGCCCAAGCTATCTGCATGTTTACACTAATAGGGGTAGTAAGTAATAAGGGAGTTAGAATTAAGGTAAAATATTTTGGAATAGAGAAGAAAATGTTCTGATAAATTTTACGCAGTGGTTTCTTGAGGCCTAATAAAACTCTTTTTTCAAATTGACCATTGTCCGAAGTGCAGCAAAAATAACAGCTATAAGATATGAATGAAATAAGAATGTTCACGCAGTAAAGAATAGTCTAGTGCAATCGTACAAAATATAACGCCAGAAGAGTGAGCGTCAACCCTTAAAACGAGACCGCGCAAAGAATACACGGTTCAACGAGAGAGTAGCTTCAACATTTAAAATAAATAAATAAACCAATATTATCTCGAAATATTAGTTAACTCCACAATGATCGAGGATCACAACATGATTTTTTTTATTAACTATCTTGTTGCAAATTGGTCTAAGATAAATACAACATAAAAATAGTTTTTAAAAATCTTGAAACACCAAGCGACTTACTTTAAAAGTGTATATAACACCTTAAGGAGTCCGTAAAACAAACGGCACATCTTTTTTTAAAAAAAGCCTTAAGACTAACTACACACCTTAACAAGACCATAAAACAATTAACCAATCATAAGAAGTCCGTAAAACAAACAACCCACCCTAAAAAGTCCATAAAACAAACAACCCACCCTAAAAAGTCCGTAAAACAAACAACCCACCCTAAAAAGTCCGTAAAACAAACAACCCACCCTAAAAAGTCCGTAAAACAAACAACCCACCTGAAAAAGTCCCTAAAACAAACGACCCACCCCAAAAAAGTCCGTAAAACAAACGATCCACATTAATAAATTCATAAACCAAACGGTGGCACACCTTCAAAAATTGTAATAAAACGGCGCACTTTAAAAATCAAGTAATAAAACGACACAACTTAAAAAATCTCGTTTAAAACAAACGTCCCATCTTAAAAGGTCCGTTAAACAAACGGCCCACATTTAAAAATATTCTATCGATGCGGATGGTTGGTGTTTCATCGCAAGTATTTAAAGGAGCCCCTTGAAAACCGTGAACCGGTGACCAATTTAACAACTGTGTCACGTCCGCGCCACATTAACACCAGTCAGGTAAGTTACAGGTCAGGAATATAAATCTAGGAGGAGGGCCTCCACGCCGAGTCTCATCCACACACAGTCTAGACCACGTGCCATCTACTAAAGAATGTGGAAAATTATAATCCGATAAGATTTCTCAATCGAGCGTAGTCTTGTACATATCTGATAACCCGGTTGAAAGGCTATGAGTCAGGATCTTAAGGGGGCCACCAACTCGAAGGAAAATATTATTATTATTATATTATTATTATATTATTATTATTATTATTATTATTATTATTATTATTATTATTAGCATCACGTCTTACTACCCGTTCGGGTTATAAGCACTTACGCTAATGTGTAATG
>CABFVX010003082.1:0-21502 GCA_902151425.1 Timema shepardi
ATTTGCGTGGAGGGAGAATGGAAAACCATTTAGGAAAAACCACCCCCAGTTCACCCGACCGAGATTCAAACCTCGATCTCCCCGTCTTCAGCAGTCGAGCTCAACACGACTAGCGTGTTAGCCAACTACGCCACCGAGGCGGGTAATAGGATGATAAAATTCACGGAAGAAATAAAGTAGAACTCACCTACTTGGCTTGGATAGTAGTGTAAAGCTTTGTTAAGTCTTTCAAAACAAACTCTTAGGGAATTTAAGTGGAATATGAAACTCTCTTTGACTACCATAATTATTGTTACAAGAATTAATATTTTATGTGTTTAAATAATTAAAATTGTCAATCTGATGGTGACAAGTTAAACTACAAGTGTTTTGATGATGCATGGAAAATGCTGGGGGGACAAGGAGGGCACTTAAAATAGCCCCAGCACTATATAAAAAGTGGGTCGAACCACCCACCCCAGCCTTGTTCCGGAGCCCCTGTAATTTTCTGACATTCACATAAAGCATACACTCCCTGGCCTTAGGTCCAGCCGTGAAAGTATGAAAATAGGTGAATCGCCATGCCGACATTGTCAGCAGATTTATTTTTGTTTCAGAAAGCGGCCGTAACACCAGCTTTCAGAGCATGTATTTCACCTCGTCACTAACCAGGACTACCTCGAGGTGCAGCGCTACATTTCCAGAGAAAAAATCTCAAGTTTCGAAAACCAAGGGCCGCTCTAAAAAAGTGAAAATGTGCCAAATATCTCTACCTGACGTTGAAACCAGTACCTGCGACTCTGTAGTGAGCCTTGCCGTGGGATCAAAGAGGCACAGGGATGAATTTTACAATGTTCCATGCGAGCAATTGGCAAATAAACTTCTGGGCGAGGTCCTAGTTCGCAGGCTAGAAGACGGCACTGTTTTGAGAGGTAGAATCGTGGAGACTGAATGTTACCTAGGAGGAGAGGACAGAGCCTCTCACTCATACAGAGGGAAAGTCACAGAAAGGAACAAGCCTATGTACATGAAACCTGGGACAGCGTATGTTTATTTCACATATGGAATGTATCACTGCTTCAACATATCTAGTATGGGTGAGTTTGTGCTTGGCTATCCGGAGCGAAAGGAGCATGATCTAAGTTTAAGTATCTTTTCATAAAGTTTTTAGGGGGGGAAAAAAATGTTGGCAACAATAAATCCAATGTTGTTTCAGAAACACGTACCCTACATTTAGTAATTTCTACACGTACCTAATAATTTCAACTTTCTTTTTTAATATGGCCATTGCGTAACTTGACCAGGACATTTCCAATTAATTGAAAAAAATTCCGGTTAAATACTCAACCTACCATGATAAATATATTAACTGGGTGACCTGGCGGTCTAGGGGTAAGGTATCAGTCTTCTGTGCTGGGGGTACAGGGTTCAATCCTCGGGCCCGGCACAGATTTATCTGATTGCCAAACCCTTCCTTCACCTCCGACAAGACGTGTATTAATCACAACTTGTGAATGTGTGGAATGCCAGGCTTCCACCATGGTTTGGATTCCACGTTAAACTGTAGGCCCTCCATTCCACCTCACAATCATCCTACCATTACACATTAACGTAAGTGCATATAACCTGAACGGGTAGTAAGACGCAGTGCTAATACTAATAATAATAATAATTAACAGCGATCGCAGGCCTTGAAAACTCTGCGCTGAATGCGCAAGCTGCCTCTACCATGTTCATTCTTGAGCCTTCTCCCTCTACTGCCCCTCCACACCCAGTTCCTTTTAAATCTCTAGCCATATCGGTAATCCATCGCTTTCTGGGTCGCCCCAGAGGCCTTCAGGTGCCAGGTGTGCCATCCATGACAGTTCTCAAACTTCTTTCTGGTTGTTTTTTTGGCTACAAGCCTCACCCATATCATCCTGTTTGGTAGCGTGAGGCTCATGACAAATATTCAAGAACTGTTGAGATTACAACTAAACTAAATGTAGGTCTACTGAAGCAACATTTTATTTACTTTGCCCCCCCCCACCCCTAAAAAAGGGGGTTTTCTTTTGTCATAAAAATTGCACCAATACGGACTTTTAAGTCCTGTTCACTTTTAATCCAAATTAAATATGTCAATTTCCCATATTGGAAATATGTCGCACATAGTATTCAAAAATAGAAATAGGCTAAAACTTATTTTTATAATTATGCATCTTAAGTCACCAACTAAATAACTGTATTGTCATCAGATGACTTAATCTAAGAAGTAGGGATTACGAAGGTTGTTTAGAAGAAGTGCACTTGCATGATTTTGGAGAGATGATAAGAAAACCATCCCCAAGTGTGCCTGGTGTAGTTTTGAATGTTGACCTCCCTGTCACAGCCAATCTTGTCTATTGCGAGCTTGCCATCTTTTTTTGGTTCGGATACTCACTCCTTCCCTGATCTTCTCTCTATGAAAGGACAGTAGGAATTACTCTCTGAAAGGTCTTTTTTCCTACCAATATCCTACTGATTAATAGATTTCTGGTAAGGAAAAAGGCCTTTTAGAAAACAATTTTCTACGGTGAACGGACTTTACGTTGAATTTTACATCATTTCATTGCTCTATTTATACTATTCAGGTTGATTTCCCGCCTTCAAGTTTCGACTAATAACAAATTATCTCCTTTTAGAAATCAAGTTAACTAAAATATATTTACCTCTGATATTTTATGACATTTTTGTATGTGCATTTGTAAGAATATACAAGACAAACAAAATATATTCGTTCAAAAAATAACCCTAAAGTTGAAAAAATATGTTTTATATCTACCTTTCTAGACTATACACATATATGATACGTACTCTAATGAAGTAGCGATGAAGGAGGAGGTATTTGAGGTAATCCACCTGCATTTACCTGGAAGGAGAGTGGGAAAACATTTAGGGAAAACCACCTTCAGTAGACCTGACCGGAATTTGAACCTCAATCTCCCCGTCATCTGCAGAGTGACAGCTTAGACTATGTGGCCACTAAAGTGGGTCGGCAGGTAACCTTTATAATATATTACTAATCAAATATGGAATAGTGCTCACATTATCTTCTACAGACAAATAAACAGACATAGAATATATATTTTGAAAATTGGTTCCTTCACAAAATTTACTGTAATTTAATTTTAATTACTAAACATGTCTACAAGTCTAACCAACTCTAATATGAATGTAATTACTTGTAGAGCCAGGTGGATGTGTATTGCTTCGTGCTGTGGAACCTCTACAAGGAGCCGACTACATGCTAAGCGAAAGAGAAAAGAGGAAGAAAGCTCCTAAGGATATTGTGTTAGACTCAACAAAGTCATCTGGTAGTGCTTTGTCAAATCAGAAAAAAAACAAGTCACTGAAAATCCACGAGCTGTGCAACGGTCCAGCCAAGCTGTGCATCAGTTTCGATATAAGCAAACAAAACTCCAACACTCGGGACTTGTGCAGTTGGGAGGGGATGTGGATCGAACCGGATCAGAACGGTCGAGTCGGGCCGCACAGCGTTGTGAGCTGTCCGAGGATCGGTATCGACTCGGCTGGGTTAGAGTGGGCATCCAAGCCACTAAGGTTTTACGTCATTGGTAGTCCGTCGGTTAGCCGCAGAGACAAGGTCAAAGAGAAACAAATCAGAGAACTTGCCAGTATTCTGGCTGTAAAATGAAAGTGTGGTCATTCATTCTCACTAAAATAAGTGTTGAAATTAAACATTTAACTGAATATCCTGGAGACGTTTATAAAAGAAAAAAATAATAATGTAAGACTTTTCTGTGATGACTTAATAATAACTCAAGTTAATTTATTTTGTGTGTGTTTGTTTTATTATAAATACATACCTAGTCCCACGATCCCCTCATGGGATAGGTAATAAACTGTACACACAGCTAAAAGAAACAACTTTGTACTTAATTCATCCTCACTAACTTTCTCCACACTTCTCTAGCCTTGCATACTCCAATCGCTTCAACAACATCTGGATATGAGTCATATAACCTCTTTTATTCTTGAAATATCTTACCCGCCTCGGTGGCGTAGTTGGCTAACGCGCTTGTCGTGTTGAGCTCAACTGCTGAGGACGGGGAGATCGAGGTTCGAATCTCGGTCGGGTGAACTGGGGGTGGTTTTTCCTAAATGGTTTTCCACTCTCCCTTCACGCAAATGCGGGTCCACTTCCTCTAATTCAACCTTCCCCATTCCCAATCCATTAGAGTAATTAGTACTTAAAGCGTATAACCCGAACGGGTAGTAAGACGCGGTGCTAAATATTACATTATTATATTGAAATATCTTAATGTTTATCTTTTTCACAAATTCATCTACCACATTAAACCACGTCTTAAATGGCCTACCCCTTCCTTCTGATCCACACACACTACCTTCATATACTTGCTTCATCACTCGATCCATACTCATCCTCTCAACATTCCCAAACCAACGTAACAAGCTTCTTTCACGGTGACCTATTGGATTCCCTTTCAAACCGCACTCTTTCCACACCCATTCACTACAGACACTGTCCGTATGATTACAAAAATAAAATTGTTTGACACACATTGTTAACCCAGTCTGTAGGGCTGAAAAATTCATCATTGGGGGTGAGCGGTAGAATTTAAAGGAAATACACCCACATTTGTTTAGAGGGAGGATGGGAGACAGTTATGAAAAGACAACCTTTAGTGCACCCAGCCAGGATTTTAAGCCCAAATTCCATGTCACCAGCATACTAGACAAAATGATCGTATCGTTTAGTCCTCATGTTCACTAATACGGGTAATTTGCTATTGATAAGTGTCAAAAGGTTAAGAAACCTTGTTATTTTAGCATGGCCTAATAGCCTGATGCTAATGGCTGCATTTGTGTCAAACCGGCTTTAAACCCAAATCGTATGGATAATCAATAATTCAGCATTTGGGTCTCTCTTCCCCAAAACTATTACAACTGTGATAATATTTAGAGTAATTAATAACTTAATTAATATAATGATCGCTTGACATTTCAGGTTGTACACAAATATTAGATAATTACCCTAATAGGATAGGGATGAGGAAGGAAGCACTTTAGAGGTAATCTACCCACATTTGCGTGGAAGGAGAGTGGAAAACCATTCAAGGAAAACCACTCAGTAGACCCGACCGAGATTTGAACCCCAATCTTCCCATCTTCAGTAGGAGTTCTAATTATTTAAGCGGGTAAATCATTTTCACAAACTCTTTCCAGCCTGTGGTTTAATAAAATGCCTCCAGCTTCCTATATCCTTCCACCACTCTTCCTCCAATTTTTTCCATTCTTCTCCTCTCACTTAAACACTTTCTGTTATCTGCTCCTCTCTTTCTTGGCTTCCCTTGCAGTCTTTTTTCCTACATACTTCATTTTCAACATTTTCTTCGGCATCCTCATAACATCTCAACCTTGCTTCCTCTACTATCTCGTGTACTCCAACATCCTCATTACATGTTCATACCATCTCAGTCTTGCTTCCTCTACTATCTCATGTACTCCAACATCCTCATTACATGTTCATACCATCTCAGTCTTGCTTCCTCTACTATCTCATGTACTCCCACTCTTTCCCGGATAACTTCATTCCTAATCCTGTTTCTCCTCGTGACAGCTAACATGCTCCTCACAAACTTCATTCCCATGGCCTCCACTTTCCTACTCTCTTACAGTCAAAATCCATATTTATGCTGCATGTGTGACAATGGGTACCAAGTATGTAAGACACTTCAAGGGGACTTCTCTTCTCCATAGAAAAAAAAAGTATTTGTTTACCAAGCATTTTTGTTGTGCTTGAAAATTTGCGAAATATCTAAGATTAATCCAGAAATGAAATAAGTTAAACAAAAAAAAAATAGAATTAACATGTAATAACTTACCAGGAAACCAGGTTATTATTCATCATTTATTACAAATCCGTGCTAATATTGACGGATAAAACATAGACTTAAAAAAAAGTATAAAAATATGACATGGAAAAAGTTTGGATGGGGGGTGGTTATAAATAAAATATCACGATGTTTGTTACGTAAATAAGGCCTCCTATCAAATCAAAACCACAATAATGTGTTAAGCAATATAATCTATAAATGAATAATCATACTATGTTTATCGTAAAACAGATGTGCTTTTTAAAACTGTCCAAGATACAGTTATGACAATCATGCTTTGGTTATACATTTGAGTATTTAGGTTGTTTGTTCAGATTTTCAGAGTATTATTTAAGATCACATACAAAGTATAAAATAATCCATTTGAACACAAAAATATTTCAGACTTTGGAGTATGGCATAGATAATATAAATAAAATATATCCGTTAAAAAAAACACGAGACAAAGAGTGTCCTTTTTCCTCAAGGATTAAAACACGGATCGGCAACATTTTTGAGCTTCGAACTACTTTTACATCCATCAAAGGTCCTGGGATCACCTTGCATTTCCCCACTCAACTTTTTTTTTCTCTATACATTTTGTATTTATTCCTTAAATTCAATATTTCCTCCAATACTTATATCCCTGCCTTTATAGAAAATACATAAATAAATAAATAAAGTGTACACTCAGTTTACCCTGAACGACGGCAGTCTTACCTTGACGGATTGCACTATGGCCTTATCTTATAAGCTGTGCCATAGTGGAATCATGCAAGGTATGCTTGCCTTTTTGTGACAATGTAGTTTTTTTTTTACATGAACGAATAAAAATTGCTCTGAGATCGACTTTTTGCTGACCCCTGGATTAAAATATATAACTAATTATTAAATCATATTATTTTTCAACTATCATTTAACAGTACATTTTAGTACAGGTATGTCGGGTAAACTTTATATATTACTATTCAAATATTGAAAAAAGACCGCATTATCGTTTACATAAAAATGCACAGATGCAAACATATTTAAAAGTTTTTTTCTTTGCAATATTTACTATTATTTAATTTTTGTAAGGAATTAAAAATGGGAAGTGGGGGGCGGGAAGGGGAAGATGGTACAAAAACACAGATTATTATCATTGAATTGGTCAAATTTGAATCATATTCATGCCATCAATTATAATTATTTAACATGGAAGCGAATTCGACACCCTGTTAGTCCAATTATCTGTCTAACTTTAGCCTCTATGGATAAAAGATCGACCGTTTAAAGAACTTTCAAGAAAGAAATATATGAATATTTTAAAATCTGATTTGAGGGATGGTGTGTGTATAGATATTAATTAAAAGTTACAAAAATGGAAGCTATATATTAGGGCATATCTCTCAAAACACACATTAATGTAATTACACTCTAAAGCATGTTAACCAATTCCTTGAGCTTTCACGATCAATATTTATTGAACACAATTTTGTATTATCATCATGTCTTATTACACGTTCAGGTTATACGTAAATGTACTAGTTACGCTAATGATTTTGGGATGAGGAAGGTTGAAAATAGAGGAAATGTAGCCACATTTGCATCAAGGGAGAGTGGAAAACCATTTTGGGGGGGAAAACCTTCAGTACACCCGACCGGGATACGAGCCTTAATCTCCCTGTCATCAAGTCTATTCTAAAATAAGAGTTATGCCTTAGACCATGCAGCCACCAAAGCAGGTGATTAGCATAATTATTAATGGGTATTTTGTTGAACTAGTTTTGAATACAAATTTTAACCAAAATAATATACAAATAATTTTTTAAAATGAAAATATAAATAAACCTTGAGGATGAATTAAAAAACAATAAAAAGAAGGCTACAAATTTGTTTGTTCATCTTACGGCTATTTGGCAACGTCTATTATGGGTCTGTCGGTGTTTTATCAAATTACCTATACACGAGAAAGTAGACCCGCAAGACTCGCACATGTACGGTCTTAACCCTGTATGCAGTGTGGCGTGGGTGATTAGACTCTCTCGATGCGCGAACGCCTTACCGCACACCTTACAGACAAACGGCTTCTCTCCAGTGTGAGTACGCTCGTGGCGCTGCATCTCCACCTTGAGGCGGTAATTCTTCCCACAGAACCGGCATAGGAACGTTTTCTCACCCGTGTGGAGGAGGAAGTGTGTGCTGAGCGATCCGACGCTCATGAAGGCCTTACCGCAGACAGAGCAGGCGTGGCGTGGCTCTGAACCGCAACGGCTGTCCACGTGGACTTTTAAATTACCCTTTTGTTTAAATTGTTTACCGCATAGCTGGCATGCGTAGGATTCGGGTGTGTGATCTGTGTGTTTGTTGTTCATATGGATCCTCAAATTACTGGCGTTGGAAAATGTGCGCTGGCAGCTCGAGCAAACGTGTTCCCTCCCGTGCCGTTTTAATCTGTGCTGCCGATAATCCGACTTACTTTCGAATCCTTCTTTGCACTCTCGACATTGATAAACTCCGGCACCTTTATGTTGAGATTCGTGTTTCCTCAGACACGCTTTGTTAAAGTATTTTTTACCACAGAACCGGCACAAGGGAGTTTCCTTTTCTTCTTCAACGTGTAGTTTCCGGTGGCGGTTTAGCCGCGATATAAAACTGAATCCCTTGTTGCAGTACTGACAAAGGAACTTTTTATTTGGGACTGAATCTCCACCAGTCTTGAATAAATATCGACTCAACCTCTTGTCTAAAGATTCATCATCTTCGGAAACTGAGTTTACTTGTTGAATGTCGTTTGTCGTGCCACTTGAGGTAGTGTGAACCAACACATGTTCTTGTAAATCTAGTTTAGAATCAAACTTTCTATCAAATTGGCAACTAGAAAAACTGTCTAGTATTGTTTCCTCTAATTTACACAAATTACTTTGATGTGGTTTTAAAGAATCATTTTGTTTGCAAGGTAAAGCATTTAAATTTCCCTGAGATAACTCCTCAATATTCTCCGATTTAAGTACATTACATTTCACCGGAAATTTTTGCTTCCGTTCACGGATAGGTTTCTTCACTGAGCTTGCATCATCATTCCCAACTTCTTGGTCTGCTGTTTGGTCTTTTGAATAAAAATTTGTTTCCTCATCAAGCTCATCATTTAGATTGAAATCAGAATTGTTTTTATAACAGTCAACATCAGTCTTATCAAAGTTATCATTGTCGTCATCACTTTCAGTGCTGTCTACACCTTTGGCTTTAGTGTCTTCATCGTCATCTTCTGATTCACTTGTCAAATTTAATTCATTCTTTAAGTTATCCTTTGAATTATTGTTTGCACTCACATCTGTTTTTTTAATTTCCTCTGGACAAGTTTTATTAATATGAGTCGAACACTCTCTAATGGCAGGATATAAAAAGCTATTGTCCATTTTATTCTCATTGGGGCCCACAATCGTATCTAGCAAAAGACTTGCTTTACTGTTCACGTCGGCGATTAAACCTTCATCATTTTTTTTAATTTCCTCTGGACATGATTCCTTAATATGATTCAAATGCTCTCTAATGATAGGGTATAAAAAGCTATTGTTCATTTTATTCTCAGTGTGGCCCACGATAGTATCTAACGAAATATTTAATTTACTGTCCAAGTCGGCGATTAAACCGTCACAGGTAGGTCGCTTTTCAGTTGAGCCTACGAAAGAAACGGACTGAAGACAATTTGTTTGCGGATTATTACCTGTCGTTTGATATTCAGATATTCTGTGGGAAGCATTCATATTCTGAGATATATTCTCCATCAGTCTACTGTTTATAGGAACTCTGTTTGTTTCAGCTTGACGGGAGCCATCATTTGTAGATCTAGGATTATAACGCAAGTTTACCATTATCCATGTTGTGGATTTTGTAACTGTAAGGCAGTTTATCGTTCTCGGGGTCATGAAACCTGTGACAGTACGGAGGTTTGTCAGTGTCCAAGTTTTGGAAAAAGTTCCCCGCTGGTTTGTGGACTTCTGAGGCAGCCGGGTAGAAAATACGGGCTTGGACCGTATCATAGCACATGTCCTTGGGGGCAGTGTTATTGTAGGGTCCATAGGAGGTTGGCGCCGAGTCTTGGTGGGTACCAATAATACTGCTGTTGCCGCCCCAATAGAGATGTGAACTGAAACAAAATTTAATCTTATTGTATATTTTTTTTAGGTAAAGGAAGTTCTATTATAATGTGGTAATTGTGTTCTGGAAGTACATCGTGGTATCGAAAACTAATGTTATAGAAAACTGGGAGTGTGTGAATAGGCAATTTTCAAGTTTGAGTAATACAACATTATTATTATTATTATTATTATTATTAGCACCGCGTCTTACTACCCGTTCGGGTTATACGCACTTACACTAATGTGTAATGGTAGGGTGATTGTGAGATAAAATGAAGGACCTACAGTTTAACGTGGAATTCAAACCATGGTGGAGACCTGGCATTCCCCACATTCACAAAATGTCTTGTCAGAGGGGAAGGAAGGGTTTGGTAATCAGATAAATCTGTGCCGGGACCGAGTATTGAACCTCGGCTGCCAGCACAGAAGTCTGACACCTTACCCCTAGACCGCCAGGTCACCCAAAAAATATATATAAACTGAATCATATTTGATTACTGAAAAATGACACGGGAATCGAACCCAAGAATTTTGGGTAAGTACGTGAAGGCTCTTACCACTGAGCTATCCAGGAATTGTCCCTTGCTCAGGTTCATTCTTCACTCATATTTTAAATAGTCTGTGATGGATTTGTGAATATATTCGGCTACTAAGAGCTATCAATGATATCATGGCCACCCATGACTTGGGTTGTGACTTCAAACTGCCAATACTATAAATACATTGTACATTCCAAGCAAATCAAGATGGATGAAAGCAATGCTATACAATTCGCCGGTGGCTGCTATGTCATTGATAGCTCTCAATAACCGACGATATTCATACGCCCATCACAGACTCTGACTTAAGAAATGAGTGAAAAATTACCCTGATTACTGAACAATTTCTGAATAGCTTGGTGGTTATTGGCACGCTAAGCCAAAGGCCCCAGGTTCGATTCCAATGTCCAGGTGACATTATTTTCAATCTATTAAAATATGACTCATTTGCAGCTGACCTCCATGATTATAACCTTTAATCCCACAAGTTTCACCTTTTCAAATATAATTAAGTGTAGTTTTGTTTAGTTCCATTTTAGAAAATATTTGTTTCTTGGTTAGATTCGAAACATTTTTAACTATGTCATACTTGATACAAATAATTTTCATTTAAACTATGTGATCCAAACTCGATTCGAATAAGTACGCAAAGATAAAGATTATATTGAAAATTGAAAATCTTGTATTCACATAAGCTTAATAGTAATAGGAGTGGCAAGAATGAAAATACGATTTTAGGGAAAGTATTTAGAAGAAAACATCTTGGTACTTAGACATGGTTTTAATCCAAATCTCAACCTTTTTATCACCAGAAAACCAGACCTCGACATGCGTGCCCACTAATGCGGGTAGCACTAAAATAAACATATTTTGCAGTTTGAGCGACGTTCTCACCTCTTCCTACTTAGCTCTGTGACCCCCAGTAGCTCCGTGGAAGGATGAAGTCTTTCATTTGCCGCCTCGTTGCACATTGACAGTGGATTGACCCAATGATGGCTCTCCTCGTAAGACGGCTGCTTGTAACTGTTGTAGTAACCAACAGCCGGAAGTGCGGGCAGCTCGCTAGATCTCTGGAGCGTCGCAGGTGTCGGGGTAGATTTTTGTAAGACCTTCTCGGGAGAGACCTTGGGTTTCTCGGGGAGATGCAACTTTGAGGTGGAGGCACCAGACGCCCTTTCTTTATCCGTCTTGTTGTTAACGCCAGTCACAGCATTCTGGCCGCACTTGTCACGGTGGGTCTTCCTGTGCTTGATGAGGTTACCGATACAGGAGAAGGTAGAGCCACAAGCTTCGCACATGTACGGCCGAATACCTGTGAAACGTTCAACCAAGTTAGTACCTTAAGTAAGTTAAAGTATTAACAAAACCCCACTCTAGTGGTCGAATGGTCTAAAATGTCACTCTCGTGTTAGGCTGGCCTTTAGATGAGATCAGGGTTCGAATCCCAGTCAGGTCTACTGAGGGTGTTTTTCTCTAAATGGTTTCCCACCCTCCTCCCAAGCAAATGCGGGTAGATTACCTCTAAAATGCTTCCTCGCCCATGCCTATTCCGTTAGGGTAAGTATCACATGTGTATAACCTGAACAGCTAGTGAACTGCAATGATAAAAAAAACCTTTCAAGCATGTTGGTCTTAAACAATGGATCTTGACTTGCCGTAATGCAACGAGTAGGCAGATGTCATTAAATTAAGATTAATTAGGAAAATTACGAGTGGTTCAAAGCCCAATATAATTGAGAGTCTTGGACACTAAAAGCACAAGCCAAAGCCCAATATAATTGAGAGTCTTGGACACTAATAGCACAAACCAAAGCCCAATATAATTGAGAGTCTTGGACACTAAAAGCACAAGCCAAAGCCCAATATAATTGAGTCTCTTGGACACTAAAAGCACAAGCCAAAGCCCAATATAATTGAGAGTCTTGGACACTAAAAGCACAAATCAAAGCCCAATATAATTGAGTCTCTTGGACACTAAAAGCACAAGCCAAAGCCTAATATAATTGAGAGTCTTGGACACTAAAAGCACAAGCCAAAGCCCAATATAATTGAGAGTCTTGGACACTAAAAGCACAAATCAAAGTCCAATATAATTGAGAGTCTTGGACACTAATGGCACAAACGTGTTGTTGATTATCTGAAAAATACAACACGACTACGTATGCCCACTCTTTAAATGATGTTAATAGTTCACATACCTGTGTGCAATGTATCATGGGTGACGAGACTCTCCCGATGAGAGAACGCCTTACCGCACACTTTGCAGACAAACGGCTTCTCACCCGTGTGTGAGCGCTCGTGGCGCTGCATCTCCACCTTGAGACGATAGCTCTTCCCGCAGAACCGGCAGAGGAATGTTTTCTCACCCGTATGAAGGAGAGCGTGGGTAATGAGAGTACCACGTGTCATGAACGCCTTCCCACAATCCTTGCATGCGTGTTGAGGGTCTGTGCCACAGCGACTTTCCACGTGGATCTGAAGTTTTAAAAATATAGCTCAAAACAATTTGTAAAATCAGAGATAGAATGTAGATAATTTGAAATATAATTTGCCTTTAAACCATTAAGGTGATTTGGTGGTTAAAAACATATTTTAGTTTTTTTTATTAAAAATTTTGAATCAATTTTGTTTTAGAGCTATCATGCTGCTTATTAATACAGTAGCCCCATGACTTCTTTGGGGCTGACAGCTGACGGCTTTGAAAAGCTACCTGACCAAATGGGCTGTATGCAAGAACTTGACAAAGTGGATGCTTTGTTGATACTAGCCTGGGTTTGCTTGCGTCATCATAAGTTAAAAGGTGAAGCGGTAGTGTTCTTGGGACCGCAATATCGCTGCACTAAGCATTCACTAACGTTCTTACATATCACCCCATGTATTGTAAAAAAAAGGGGAGCAAGGGTATAAGATAAGGGCAGTCAAATTCAAGACTGCGATAAGATGACAATTTTTGACCTATCAAACTAGTTGTAAATTAACTTTGACACAAGACTCAAACCTGGGGCCTTTGTATTTGCATGCCAATAGCAGTACTGTATCTTAATATATTTGTACCTTCAACAAAAGAACTAAGCTTTTTCTGAGGTGTAAGGGAGATAAGAGTAGATTAATGCACCCAAATCGGGGATTAAACCACAACCCTCCTGTTATTGACAACTATGTCAAAATGTAAACACTGCAGGTTACAGAAACTTGCCTAGAACATGTAAAATTTTTTACTGACCTTAAGGTTGACTTTGAGCTTGAATTCTTTCGAGCATACGTTGCAGACAAACACTTCACTCTCCTTATTCACATGCCATTTGACATGCTGATCCAGTTTGTCCTTGGACATGAACGTGTGAGGGCACAAGTCGCATTTCCACGGTTTTTCGTGGACCTTTTCCCGGTGTTTGGTGCGCTCACAGTCCGTAGGGAAAATCTCCCTGCATAGCCTGCATTTGAACCGCCCCTTACCTTCGTGTTCCAGGGCGTGTTTAGTCAAACTACCACTTTTCTTGTATTTCTTACCGCAAATATTACACATTAAAGAGTTTTTGGCGTCGGTCTTGTCCGTGTGGCTTTCCATGTGGTGTTGCAATAACGTTTTTAGTTTAAACTCTTTACAAGTATACCGCCTCTCGTTTCTTTCCGTGTGGATTTTTAAATGTTGCCTGAGTTCTAACTTAGTTCTACAAATGATTTCACATTGGTCACAAACGTAAGGTTTGTTTTTGAACTTTCCTCTTCTCTTTCCGTTATTTTCCGCTCGTTTTTTGTTTGCCGAGGTGCTGTTCGAGACTTTGTTTTCATCTTTTTCTTCTGTTTGTGTCAGACCGACTGTGTTACTGTGGAGTTTGGTATGACGCCGGAGTAATTGTTCTTGTGTAAAGTATTCGTCGCAGTGTTTGCACGGGAAATGGGCAGGATCTTGGGTGGTTTGAAGAGAGAACCTTTGCGTTTTCCGTCTCTTGGACGGAAACTTGCGCTTCTGCTGTTGCGCCGCCTTTTTATTGGTGTGAGTGTTTTTAGTTTGTACATCCTTACAGTATTTTTTTGACACATTGTGATTGGAATTTTTTTTATATTTAGTGTTTATTTTAATAGTTGTTTTTAAACTACCTGTACACAACCCGGATACTTTTGACTCGTTTTCATCGGCTAAGTCACAGTCTTTGGGTGAAACTTTTCCTTCGATGAATGCCGTGCTTAAAAATTGAGTGGGATTAAAAATAGGAAAATCCAAAATATTATTGTCGACAATTATATTTGAATTGTTTGGAAGTCTTTGCCTGGTAGTGATTTGTAAAGGACTGTAAAATATGTTGTTACAAATAGACATTATTACTTTCATAGAACTTTATCAGCATTTATACATCACTGGTCACAAAAGATGCTTGTTTTAATCATTTCAATAGAATTTGATATTACATATTACCGGTAATTTGTTTTATTTGATGACATTAGTTTCTATAAGAAAGTAAGCTGCTTTTTCAACTTTATGTTGAACCTCAATCTTCCATATAAGGTAATGTTTTCTATGTTGTCAAATCTGAAAAAAATATAAATATAACATATAATAATCTTCAAGTGTTAGATAGGACGAACCATTATGTGGAATGCCTGATTATTTCTGTACATAATAACTTTAATTCTTGAAGAAACACTTATTACCTAGTCCCCCGCCCTGTTAAATCGTCAACGTAAAAGGGGTAACCCCAATTACATCAATAATATATTTTTTGGCCATGCTAGGAAGAGAACAAGTTTCGAATCCCGGTCGGGTTTACTCAAGAATGTTTTGTTTCCTGAATGGTTTTCCATTCACCCTCCATGCAAATGTGAATACACTTGCTTTAAATTCAACCTTCTTCATCCCTACCACAACATACTTAGTACATGGATATGCGTATCGCCCACACGAGTAGCCTATCTGAAGCAGTGCTAAAAAAAACTGTGGGGCTAGTTAGTAGCAGTATTTATTTTCACGTTATTGGTGAAATGTAAATTCTTATTTAAAAGTCTGAATGTTTTGAATATTACATACATAGCCTACATACCTAACCACGCCGTTACCTTATGGGATAAGCAACATACAACTAAAAAAACAACTCTGTACTTAATCCATCCTCACTAACATTCTCCACTTGCCTATTCCTACGTATACTCCCTTCGCTTCAACAACATCCTTACACTGAGTCATACATGCTGTTTTATTCTTGAAACTCTTAATGTTTCTCCTTTTAGCACATTCGTCTACAACATTTAGCCATGTCTGACATGGCCTACCTCTTCCTTTTGATCCACACACTCTACCTTCATATAGATGCTTCGTCACTTGATCCACACTCATCCTCTCAACATGCTCAAACTAATGTAACACACTTTTTTTTTTTATAATTACCCATTGGGTTATTTTTCAAACCACACTCCTTCAGCACCCATTAATTATGGTACTCTCTCTATCCATATATTTTATATTTATAGTAGATGTGGCTTGAAAATATTCAGATAAATTTGTGTTAGTGAAACCAAATTTAGTTCAATTATGAATATTTTCACAGCACCTTGAGTGTATATTTAGGTTTGTGCATTTGTATTAAATTCACTAACAGGTTAAGTTAGGGTCCTATGAGAATGTACCTTAGATAAAATATACCAGCAAACGAGTGGAGTGAGAGTAGGAAATTATTAAGGGGAAACCATCCCATGTAAATGAGTTTGGCATTTGTCCACTGTTACAACTCAAATTTAA
The DNA here is from genome assembly GCA_902151425.1 of Timema shepardi. Lineage (NCBI taxonomy): Eukaryota > Metazoa > Arthropoda > Insecta > Phasmatodea > Timematidae > Timema > Timema shepardi. The sequence goes on from CABFVX010003082.1 coordinate 16,250, forward strand.
AACTGTCAAAATTTAGATAATATGGCAACAGTGATGGCTACAAAACAGCCTCTTTAGTTGCTTAGTACTTAAAATGACAAGAATATTTAAACCACTCAGTTAATTAGCTGTCTGCTTAGTGTCAATAAATCATGATTGGCCAATTACATTAGATTGAACATCAGTGAGTTAGGCTCTGCCAATATAATATTCTAATGTCATTAAAAACCAGTAATAGCTTTTTAAAAATCAAAATTGATTTTATGACTCCATTTATTTTAAATCTATGATTATTAATCTTCATATAACTAGTTTAATATTTTTCTTTATTTTAAACCAGTTTAGAGTTGAGCATTGTGTTTAAGTCCACAAACCCAATATGTAATAACATTTTCCCATTAAACAATGTTAAATAAAGCTACCTTAAAAATAATGCGTTTCTTGTTTTATATTATCTGTAATAAACTTATATTATACTATTTTTTCAAAAGTAAAAGTAAATATACTATAAAACACTCAACTAGAGAAAAACATTTAAAATATACATCCTAACTTGAGGTGTGATTGGTATCACTGTACAAAAAAATTATTTGGTCACGAGAGTATGATCTGTATATCATGCGCATGTGCGAAGTGTAGAAAAGGCAGATTAGTCGAAACCATGACACAGGCTGTCCGCACTCCGCAGTAGTGGACCAAACGGAGAATTATGTTAAATCTATGAGGAGGGATCTTGTGTGAGGAATCAGGGTGAGGATAAAATTTTAAGATTCAAATTAAAATAAATTAAAGGCAAAACTGTTGATTGTTGTGGTAAATACTGATTTTATCGGATATAAATTTAATGCGAAGTCTAGAGGTAATAAGGCTATTTATTGTTTATGTTGTAAGTCCACGCCTGACTCGTTTCATTTCTTAATAACAATAAACTGCGCATGCTCATATTTTTAAATTTTTGGTTTGGTACTCAGTAGTGTTTATTTTTATTTGCTCTCATGAAAATAAAAAAATATATATACATATTATACTTTTACGAGATATAATGGCCCAACAAAAGAGGTTAGTATTTATTTTAAATTAAATTATGATGTATTATCCATACTCTACTCTCCGATATTTTCATTAAGGGTAATTTTGTCACGAACTGTGGGCTTAAATAATGTATCAGCATTTTTTTAAAATATAATAAATAATTACCGGCTTAAAACTCTGGAGTGAAAACTACACCGGTAATCAATTTATTTCTTGATGATTGTTACTCACGAATTCATGTAAAACCCCACAGATTGTCAATATGAACGGTAACTCATAACCAAGAATGTATCCAGCAAACCACAAGACTATCTTCGTGTTAGACCACACGCCTTACTTTGGGATATCTTCCGAGTACCTCATCGAGTTTGATTTCACCAAGTCTCGTGGTCCTGGCTTCATACCTTTGGCACCTATCTCGAAGTCACTGTGGACATGTAGCGTCGAAGCCGCCATCGAGTACTGCAGAGTTGTGTGGGACCTGTTCCCCCAAGGAAAATTAGTAAGTTGTACCTTGGAGGTGTGAGAAGGTTACTTTTTAAATGTAAAGCAAAATCAAAAGGATTTTTTTAGCATCACGTCTTACTACCCGTTCAGGTTTATACACCTATGCTGATGGTTTTAGGGATTATGAATGGTATACGTTGACGACCCGCATTGGCGTGGAGGGAGAGTAAAAAACAATTTTGGAAAAATCATCCTTTTACACCCGACTGAGATTCAAACCTCAATTACCCTGTCATCAGCAATCTATTTCACTACAAGAGTAGTGTGTTAGACCATGCGACCATCGAAGCGGGTAAGTGAATTTCGAAACAAGCAAAGAAAATAAAAAGTCAAATATACCGTAGCCTAGGTCTTTTGTTGCTATATCATGTACCACAATTTTTCAACAAGAGCCTATTCATTAAGTGCATATACAGTAGCCCCATGGCTTCTTTGGTGCTGACTGACATCTCACAGCTGACTTCTGACACTCAACATTTAGGTATATACCTAAATTTTAACCGTCAGAAGTGACGGCTGCTAAACACATGTTTTTGCAGATCATATGGTTCGGCGTAGGAATACATAGTTTGGTCTGGTAACTTTTCAAAGCCGTCAGCTGTCAGTCAGCACCAAAGAAGCCATGGGGCTACTGTAGGTAAATAGAAAGGTGTGGAAAAATAACAATGCACACTAAAACTTATACTATTTAACTCTGACATATCTTTATTTACCTATGTTTAAGGTCTAGATATAATTTAATCCCTAGTCAGAATTAAACTACCATTTAGTAGCTGTTATAAAATAAATCAAATGTTGAAATATGTCATATTTAGCGAGAGATTTCAAATATGTGTCACAATATATCAGTTTTCTTCTTCTTCCTTCGAATTGTTTTGAAGTTTTGAAGGTTGTTGTCAGTCTCAAAGTTGAAGTGAAGGTAATTTCACCTTTAACTTTGGCTTCTTTTTTTTTATCACAAAGCTGCGTATGTCCCTAGAAAGTTTCATCCAATTTCAAAACTCGGTTTAACCTGAAAGATTTGACACGCTTATCTGTGTATAACCTGAACAGGTAATAAGACGTGACAGTAATTTTTTTCTTCTTCTTATTGTGTTCCACCATAGTGTATCTTATTAGATAACGGTGCCATATTTTAACCAGTCAATCAAGACTGCCACCCTTCAAGGTAAACAGCGTACATACTAGGAAGTGAATACCTAAGGTGTTGTATCTCTGTAATCTGACCACACAAGTTAAATAACCGCCAACATTGATCCTCATTAATGAGCCGCCTCGGTGGCGTAGTTGGCTAACGCGCTAGTTGTGTTGAGCTCGACTGCCAAGGACAGGGAGATAGAGGTTCGAATCTCGGTCGGGTGAACTGGGGGTGGTTTTTACTAAATAGTTTCCCACTACCCCTCAACACAAATGTGGGTTCACTTCCTCTAAATTCAACCTTCCCAATTCCTAATCCGCTAGCGTAATTAGTACTTAAGTGTATAACCCGAACGGGTAGTAAGACTCGGTGGTATATAAATAAAAAAATTCAAGACCCTCATTAAAAATTAACTTCCAAATAGAAAGCCCATTCATTCTTTAATACTGGAGCAAACTCTGATGTGGGAAGTTGGGCTTTGACCCCTGATCGGGTGCATTGAGTTTATTTATTTTCCAAGTCTTGTTTTCCTATCAAAGCATGGATTATGCTCATAAATTTTTACTGCCTTAACCTGTTTTCCTAGATTGATTAATTTTGTCTCGGGGGGGAAGTGAAAAGATTTATACAGCCTATTTAACTTCCCCATTTCTCTCGTTGTTCTCCCAAGGTACTTGTTTTAAATTTTAATCTGGACTGTGAGGAATGCCAGGTCTCCATCGTGGTTCGGATTCCACGTTAAACTGTAGGTCCTTCATTTAATCTCACAATCACCCTACCATTACACATTAGCGTTAGTGCGTATAATCCGAACGGGTAGTAAGACGCGGTGCTAATAATAATAATAATAATTTAATCTGGATCTTACTACATTGAATATCATCTCTGAGGGAACTATGTGGCTAATATTGTGAAACAGTGTTGTTATTCTCTTGTTTTTGTGTGGTCAATCTTCTTTAAATAACTTAAAAGACAAGTTTGGCAACACTGGTCCATCGAGAGGGCCAGTAGCTCCTTCTTAACACCAGCACACCACCCTCTGACACACCGGTAACTGAAAACTAGGAGATTTGGCGAGAGTTAACCGAGAGAGAGGGAAGATAAATATTTCCACCATAAGAGCTGCAGTTCTCTCAAAAGTGATATTGGGTGTAGGAGTGTCATTCAATTCAATATTCCCACCGCTAATATTTAAAATATTCAAATCAGATTTAAATTTATAAATCCAAATAGGTCCCAGAATCAGATTCATTGGAATTTAATCCTAAATTCAAATAAATATATGTCAAACTTTTTGAATATTGTAATGTAATTCTTTAAAGAAGGTAAATTAAATCCTTATTTGATGAATATAAAAATTGCAAGTTTTGTATGTTTAATATACTATTCATTATTTAAACACACATTTTATTGACCTTATTTAATATCTTGTTAGACTCAATTACAAGCAATAAAAATATAAATTGGTGTACTATTTGATTTGGATTTAATTTGGTAACATTTAGTCCTAACCATAAAATATCACAATACAATTGAAATCAATTTGAAACATTTTTATTCCAAGATATTTTGCTTAGCTTTGATTAAGAACATATTTATTTTTGAAATATTTTATTCAGAAACTACTCAAAATTGAAAACCTTCGATTCACTCGTGTCTAGATAAAATAAAATAAAATTTGAAAGTCTTGGAAGTTAAACATTGCAAATCAATTTTTATTTAAATATATTAAGCCCAGATTTTCTTTTTATTAAAAAACATAATATTTCAATTCCAGGTTCGTTTTATTGTGAGCGACTTGTCGGCCCGGACCTTGAACACATGGAGTCCCCAGCAGCAAAATATCCAATATGTGAGGATTCTCTCCAACTTATTTATCTATAAGTTCTTACACCAAGGAGTATGCAGACACATGCTTCGATGGCCGCAATAGACTAGACTGCTGATGACAGGAATATCGGGGTTCGATCCCTATCGAGTGAACTGAGGGTTTTTCCCAAATGGTTTTCCACTTTCTCCGTGCAAATGTGGATACACTTCCTCTAAATTCAATTTTCCTCATGCCTAACCCATTATCTAAATTAGCACATAAGGGTATAACCCAAATAGGTAGTAAGACGCGGTGCTAAAAATAAAGCACAGACTAACCATCAAGCTCAATCAAAAGCGGGTACATTTCCCCTAAATCCTAAGTTCCTCTTATCTATTTAATTAAATGCACGGGTAATACGGACGATAAAGTTGCACACAAATTAAAATGCAAAATTTTTATATTTCAGAGTTATTGTCTCTATCAAACGAAAAAGGTCATTTTACCATAGAAGACAGGAAAAAGATATATGTGAATTTTTTTCCGGGTCAGATTTATTTTTTTCATTCAATTTTCACTCTCACCCATTAGTTATTTTAGTCACCGCATGATCCAATAGAGTTAAATACATATGAACTTATTACATTGTTAGAAATGAGGAAAGTTGAAGTTAAAGTAAGTGTAGGTATCCGCATGTGCATGGAAGGAGAGTGGAGAAGAATCTAGGAAAAACCATCCTCGGCTCTCCCCGTCATCATTTGCACGAGTAATGCCTTAGACCATGCGG